>JACDJE010000206.1:121153-249662 GCA_016647715.1 Pavo muticus
TTTTTTAAACAGGTATCTCTACTAGAATAGACTTTACTTCTAGCTGATTAAGTTATGCAATCCAACAAGCCTAGTTTTGTCAGAAGCCTACACTGAATTATATATATATATATATATAATTTTTTTTTTAAACAGGTATCTCTACTAGAATAGACTTTACTTCTAGCTGATTAAGTTATGCAATCCAACAAGCCTAGTTTTGTCAGAAGCCTACACTGAATTAGAATGCTATATGAGTTACAAAGCAAGCAAGCAAAAGGAAACTGCTCACTCCTGCCTCCTGTTTGCATAATGTTGCCACTGCTGTCTTTGGTGCAAACCAATTAAACTGAGCGATCAGTAAATCCTTCCAGTGCAAGTATTTCTCTCAGCCAGTCAAAGGGTCACACTAGTAGGCTTCTGGCCAATGTTTCGTGTTGCTGACACAGACAGCTTTCTATGGCTCTGTTCATCAGTGACAAATGCCAGAGGCAGCTAACTCTTGGGACCTGGCTGTAAAGGTACCACTGTGTAGCAGGAACACGCCTTCCAAGTTTAATAGGAAAGCCAGCAAAGTGGCAGATTTGCAGCTTTGCCCTTTTGTTTTTCTCCAGGACATAATTCAACTAAATTCATTCACTTAAAAAATTCAGCAAGGAGCTGAGGGATGTATATTCTCTTTCATAGCTATCAATGTGCATCATGAATTGAAAGTTTTTTTAAAAAAATCCTAAACCACAAATAGCATCACGTATGTTTATTGTAAAATCATGATCCTATGGGATATTTAGCTGTACTTGTGAAAAGAAGGGGAGTGAATACACAAGACTTTAATTCTCCTTTGCAGTGGTCAGGTATCTCCAAAATGATCACAGTACCTGCGCACCCTTCAGCACCGCAGCCACAGGCAACTTGCTTTATACCCTCCAACAGAGTAGCTGAACAAATAGACATGTTTATAACTGTGCAAACAATCTAAGGACTTTCCACTGGCAGGACGTCAGTAGAACTTGAGGAGGGAGACATACCAGACCTTCTTCATCTACACAAGTACCTTTTTAAGGAATGGGTCCATATTGCTGGTTTACTCTAGAGAAATTACCTCCCCAGAAATAGATCTACTTGAGCTGTTACCAGTTCATCAGAGCCTCAAAACACATACTGTAGCTAGAACTGTATTTTGACAGTCTTGCTTTCAACAGATGTTACCAAAACACTGAAGACAGTCAGTCTCAGGAGCCCTGTCCAGACGGCAGTTTCTCTATGGACTCTGCATATACCCATACTATCCTGTCCTATTTCAGTATGTTGGCGTAGCTGTCTCTTCTGATTGGTGAAACATGTTTCTAAACCCACTGGGATACTAGGTTCACTGGAAAATGGCCCAATTTTGCAAAACTATGAAGTAAATAAGCCACCCTCCTCCTCTAAAAAACAGATGATTTTGGGAAAGTTTGAGGTAAGATGAGCTTTCATATTCCACTCTTCAGGGTTCTTCTGCCTGGAAGAACTTTCACCACTACCTATAGGCTGCCGTGTACTGCATTTCCTGGTCTTTATGTGTAGTTGTATTTACCATATTTGTAACTGATTGAATGCATGTTGTGGCTTTGTTTTAAATTTGGGTTAGTTATGTTTAAATCCTTATGTGTTCAAGGACATAAAATTTGGCAAGGTTGAGTGACAAAAGAAGAATAGAATTCTGTAAGACATTGTCCTGGATACTAATTTCAGGGGGAGATATACTGGAAGTATTTTTTGTGATGTGGTAGTGTCATGCAGCACAAGAGACATTTAGTACCTATTTTATTATATTACATCTTATTTGAAGCTAAAAATTGTTCATGAAGACTTTTTCTGGAATCCTCAGTTTAAGCTAATCAATTGTCTAATGCTTGACAGCTGGTAAAATTAAATTTCAAACGAGTTCTTAAAAAAAAAACAACAACAACAAATTCATCTATAATCACAGAATGGCTTGGATTGGAAAGGCACTTAAAGATGATCTAGTTCCAACCCCCCTGCTATAGGCAGGGACACCTCCCACTAGGCCAGGTTGCTCAAAACTCCATCCAGCCTGGCCTTGAACGCTTCCAGTGAGGGGGCATCCACAGCCTCTCTGGGTAGCCTGTTGCAGTGTCTTACCACACTCACAATGAAGAATTCCTTCCTAGTATCTAGTCTAAATCTGCCTCTCCCAATTTAAAACCATTTCTCTTCATCCTGACACTACATGCTCTAAAAAAAGTCCCTGAAAACCACTGGAAAAAAATTTGGAAAAAAAACAGTAAACAACATATGCATACTTTTACTCTCAGTTTTAAATGTCAGAGTTCACAGTCATTGTGACTCCTGATGTTACTGTAAAAAAAAAAAAAAATCACGAATTTATTAAAAGATGGAATAAAATGAAATATTATTGTCTTTTCTTAATATATGTAAACCAGCATTTAATAATAAGATTCAGGTTATTTTTCAGCAATAGAGATAAGCCACTGATAGTTTCAAAACCCGAACATAATACAAAGTATCCACTGACAGCGAAAACACAAAAACAGTGTTGTACACAGGGCTTCCCAGACATTTCTCAGCCGTTTATTTTATTAAAGGATATAAAATCATTAAAATTAAAACTATAAAAATATACTAGTTTAAATTATTTTTTTTCAGGAAAAGGTTTCTTCCTGGTAAAGACTGAAATTTCTGGCAAAGTGAGTTCTATTCCCAGATCACCCTGGGAGCCACAGCAGACCCAGTACTGAATGGCCAGAAGCTGAGCCTGGACACAGCTCCCAGCCAGCTGTCCCCTGCTGCTCTTGGGCACCCTGCACCAGATGTTTTAACGTAAAAGTTAGAGGTGGTTTCTGCAGCTCAGGTGTCAGGTCAGGCAGCTACAAAGAGGAAGACTCAGATTCAGATTCAGGTCCAGCCTTGAATTCTTTGCCACTTAAGGTTACCAAGAAAATCTATCCTAAATTGAATTACCAGAAGAAGAAGGAAACGTATGAGGAACAATAGAGAAGAGTGACAATATAAGTGTATGCAGAAGTAGAAAAATCTCTCACTTTACCTCAGTTCCCCATGTATAAAATGAGGATAACCGAGCATGGATTTCCTGTAGTGGGATGGACAAAAGGAGTGGCAGGTTGGTCTTCATCCATCCTCCTCCCTTCCTTCCTGACCCTCAGGTCCTATAATCATTGTCTGCCATGACAAATGTGCCATGCTGTTGTGTGATGCAACTACGCTGCCATATCTACGCCCCTTTTGATTTTGGTAATCTAAAGCTTAAGAACAGTCATTAAACATATATGTTGACAAACTCTGGATATCTCTCTATATATTTATTTTCTAATCTGCTAATGACCCACATTAAAACTGGATGTTGAGTATGGAAATAGCTCAATTCACATGGTTCCTCCTAAATGTCTCAATTTTATGTAAAAAGTTCATTGCTCAGACCTCCAGTGGATGGAAGAGACAAATTTGTGTTTGTCAATATTTTTAGGTACTTACAGAGTTCAAGCAAATACCTTTGAGTGTCTTACGCTGTTTAAAAATTTCCAGATTATATAGCAATTGAACAACTCCTTGAATGGAGTATCAGTGAAAGAATGAAGTATTTAACTCTTTGGCCACAAGACCTCTGTCTGCATCAGGACTTTATCAGCACTGCTGAATCACCTGTCCTCTTATACTCTTATCCACATCTTAATTCACACAGATAGCCTGCAACTTTCTAAATGCAGAGTAAGCTCCATACATGTGTATTGGACAATTATTCTGCACACTAGTTATGTCTCAAAAGAACACAAAATTGAAGAGAAGAAAAAAATCAAAAGAAAATACTGGGCCACATGAATGCAGTATGCAGATGTGTAAAGGGAAAATGACAGAGATAGTTATTCCAAAATATTTTCGAATCACTGCCTATCAGCCTCTTTAGACATCCATATCACTCACCACTTCAGCATGTTTTCCTGGCCTGGATGAATTACACATCTTTCTCTTTCCTTCTAAGAATGAAATAAATATTTCCATTGTCTATGTGAATGTAAGTGTACAAACAGTTGCCATTGATACAGAACTCAAAATTTCCCTCAGAAAAAAAAAAAAAACAACAAACATCTGATAGCTTCAACTTTCTTTGTTATTTGCAGAAAACAAATAGTAACCACAATTAACCTCTTATCATGCAACAGTAGCATATATATTTCTTATTCAGCAGATGAAACTTTCTGTCCTTCCCTACTTACCCATCAGCCAGCAACTAACCCTTCTTCACACAGTGAAGCTGATAAAAAAAGAAAGTATCATAAAATTCATAGTATGCAAGAAGTGAATGACTTTTTCAAATTATAAGCCAAGATTTAAAGGAGACATGAAACTTCATGGGAACTTTGGGAAGCGCTAATATATACACCCAAACCCCAAGGTCACTACGTATTCTTAATATTCTTCTTTTTCACTTCAGTTGGGTAAAGCGAGTTTCTTCATTTTGTCTTAAACTACCTTTTAGCTCCTTCTACACTGACAGACAGACTCTGATTTCTCTGTTGTGGATTTTGAGTTCTTTCTTTTTTTCCTCTTTTGCTGGAGAAGTGCCATTCTGCATTAAAAATATTCCTACCACGTATTTTCTAAGAGGAAATACAATCTAATTAAGCCTGCCAGTCAGATGATCCCATTTTCACTGGAAGCCCAGACTTCCAACACATCCAAAATCCATACCCCTGGACATAGGACTAGAGTCTGATTAGTCAATGAGAAATCTGTAACAATACACTCTCACGCCCTTTGGGATTAGCAGCAAACTAATACACAGAGAGAACAGTAGGTGGGAGGATAGCTAGCCAGTTAAAGAAATCATGTTTCCAACATAACTAAAGATGCTGTGAGATAAGCAGCTTACAGTATCACAGCTTTCCTTCTTTTGTCTCTTCAAAGAAATTAAGATTTCTTTGCAATAGCCTATTTTGTAAGCACACAGTGGTTGCAAAGTCAAGCACTTGCAAGTTGGGAAATGCCAGACTTACCCAGTTGCCTGTGTAAATTTAATTCTCATTCACTACATTCATATTTGTGCATTGTGATATAAAATTTAATTACCCCATTGGACACTTTTTTCTAGCACATCATTCAGCCCACCAGATGAATGCAGGAGGAGGCTGAATCAATATACTGACAGCTATAAAAATGCCATTTTTGATTTGAAAGTGCTTGACTTCGCAGCCAAAGTTACATTCTTTTGGCACAAATCTGAATAAAATTTGAATTATATAAGCATACATAGATTTGAGGGAATAATGGAGCACAAGGGAGATGAATTATTTATATATGGCTGACATCAATGCAATTAATAAGAGGTGTTCAACAAGGTTGAAAGTATTTTGCAAACACAAAGTCATCATCATAATTAAGACATTTGAAAGCATTTCACAAACCCATAACATTATTACTTGTGACCTTAGCCCTTCCAAGACAGTCTGAAGAAACTGCATTATAACAAAGATAATGAAGATCAAAAAAGAAAATTGGAGAAGCACCAAAATACATTTATTGTTTATTCTTCAAAGTTAGCATATTCTGAAAGGAAAAAAATAACCATCCTTTTGTAACAGGAGATGGATGTCTTTTTAAGATGCCAGGGGGTAACACTGCTAGGAAAATATTTAACTGAAGTGGAACCAGAAACTGGCATCAGGAAGGCGGTAATATCAAAAGCTCCAACCCTGCGGCACATTCAGTCATCCAGAAAATTGAGGCTATATTTAGTTTACATTTACATGTTTTTATTAGGAAAAAAATAATCAGCTATGGCTAAAACTGTTATTTCAAGTTAGATGTGTTCTTAAAACGGAATTTGCTTGTTTATGAACTAATGTGAGTTTAATGTTTATTCCATTGTACAGATCTCTTCTAAATATGAAGCAGTAAAACTGATGTCACGCCAAAGGCTTAGACCTTTTTGTTACATCACTTCTTGCTATAATGCGTTATGCTGTGATAGTTGTACAAAAAGCATTGTTGAAGTATAAATGAAAAAGCTCTAATTTGGAAACAAATTCTCTCTATTATTGTGGTGGTTTCGTTTGTTTGTTTGTTTGTTTTTAATATACTGTGCTGAATTCCACTCCAAACATTTCCCTTCAGATACAGAATGGATTTCAGTAACCGTGATATTTTTTGCTATTGCTATTAATTTTGCTTATTTTATTCTCAGAGGTTCTATTATATACAAAAATGAAACTGATTAAGAATAAATATTAATCAAGTAGGTAACCAAACATATGAATTAAGAATTACATTTTTTCTCTCATAAAACTGTAACCTCTCAACACTGAAAGAAGTTTTTAACATTCTATAGAAAGCCAGCAGTAATTTCTAAATAAGCAGATGGGTTTGGGCTGTTTTTTGTTTTCTTTTCAACTAAAATAAATAATACAAAAAGCCTTACATTGCACTAATACTTCCATTCTTCTTGTCTTTGCCCCATCTTCCAAGTCTCATAGCAGCACTGTCCAAGCACTGAAGGCTGGATTTGGCCTTCGTTGATTACTTCCACACACTGCTTCTCCAGGAACTCACACGTTTGCCATGTCAGCATCAAACCAGAACATCTGTCCTTAGCAAATCCTCCTGCTTCCTGTTCCACGTTTCACATTCAGCCCCTCTACCAACTATCAGTCGGAATACATACACAAACCTGGTTCTTCTCTAGTTTCCAAAAATGCAAAACAGCAAGTTCATCCTCTGCTTTTAAAAAGAAAAACACTTTGGGGAAGCAAATTTAAAGCAGGACATTAAGTAAACTGATGCTGTCGTTAGTGCAAATGTCAAGTTCATTACAGCAGATGCTTCAGCTGATGATGGCTATACATTAATATCTCAAAATAAACAGGTAGGGTGTTCACCATTTGATTTAATGGGTCTGCTTTGGTGATGCAGAGGTGGCCAATGCCCCATCGCTGCCTAACAGGGCACACCTTCTGAGTGGGACCGGTCTCCAGCTGAATGCCAATTTTACCAGCCCTTAGAAATGTAAAACATTGTTGAAGTACAGAACAAAGTGCTGCTGCTAATGCAGGTAGAGACTGAAAAGAGCACGGAAATAGCAAGGAACCTCTGCCATATTGCATCCACAGTTACAGGAACCTTTTTATAAGAGGAATAAGGTAGCGTGCATTTATTAAATTATGTTGCTTACTGTCAGCATTTCAGTTATGGACTGGACCTGCTTTTAGCACAGAAAAGCAAGAGTAACTATTTGTCAGACTCCTCAGCTTTTTCCACAGATCTAGAGCACAAAATACTTCCCTGCCCTTCAGGCCAAAGACAAATTGCTACGTAGGTTTCTACATAAGTAATGCCTCTATTTATTTCCATGGAAACCACAACAGATGCAAAAAGCACAATAACACCATTTGATAGACCAAATTCTCTTCTATAAAATACTATTTTTCAACAAAATCACCAATATTAGCTACGCATTGTTGCCAGTAACGAACAAGAGCTTTGCATGACATGCTAATAAACAACTGCATGGCTATCCAGAACATGGCTTGACTTTCACACTGCTGAAACACCACCCACCAGCTCACTGTGTTCACATGCCATTCATTCCGTCAGACTGTCCCCCTGCTGCCATTGGTCACACGACAACAAAATATAATGGAATATTGTTGGTAAAGTTCAATCTTTACTGCCATATCATCAACATCCACCTCTGATGTCACGGGCCAACTTAATGAAATAGGGGGCATTACTTTCAGCCATCATATAATATTAAATGTTAATAATAACCAAGATAGGAACAAGTTGTCTTAAATATAATTCTAAAAAGGCACATATGCATTGAAAAGCAACTCCGAAACATTCTTCCTGAGACTAGATTATAACTCATTTTTCTCTTAGTCATTATTTGATTTATAGGAATTTACTAATTTCAACTGGAACTCTTCTAAAAGCAGTCTGAAACATAAATCAAAACAACTTCAGATGACCATAAAGATTCCACAATACAAGATCTCCCTTAGCCTTATAGGTCAAACACTGCTTTAGACACTCCAAGGTAAGTCAAACACATCCTGGGCTGCATCAAAACAAATAAGGCCAGCAGAGCAAGGGATGTGATTGTCCACTTTTGCTCTGCCTAGAGTACTGTACCCAGGTCTGGGACACAGCACAAGAAAGATATGGAACCATATGGGTCCAGAGAAGACCACAAAGACAACCAGAGGACTAGAGCACCTCTCCTGTGAAAATGGGCTGAAGGATCTGTGCTTGTTAAGCCTAGAGAAGAGAACGCTGTGAGGAAACCTCACAGCAGCCTTCAAACACTATAAAGGGGCATATAAGCAGGCTCAAGAGGGACTCCTTACCAAGGAGTGTAGTGAAAAGGACAAGGTATAAAAGTTTTAAACTAAAGACGGTAGATCTAGATAAGGAAGAAATTATATGAGGGTGATGGGGCACTGGAACAGAAGCTAACATACAAGTTACTGTTATTCAATAATACCATTTCAAAGCAGACAAATGTATACTAAGCAGAACAGAAACAATTAAGTATCTTAAGTTTCCTACCTCACAGGATTGCTAAAATTTACTCTAATAAATGTATTTGTAATTCAGTAATCCAACAAAACCCACAAAGTTTACAATTGGCACTATAAAGATGTTTCTCAACTAATCTATCTGAAATGAAATCAAGAATTTAATGTATACGCTTCAGTTACAAAAGAGGAAGAAAGCACAGCTGAATTTTCTTCTCACAAGGTGTATGCATTATGCAACTATAAACAGAAGAAATGAACTAATTTTATTTTCACGACTGAAAACAACTTCTCAACTGAGCAGCTTTCATTGAGCCAGGATGTCTAACAAAATACATTATAACTGAAAATAAGATTACTGCATAATCGAGTAATTTTTTTCTGAACAACTACATTTAGCTGCTCTCAGTTTACAGCTGTGCAAATATGCACTTAAGAAAAAATTCCCACTTTTTTTTTCCAAAAAAAATTCTATTCTAAGCATTCTAAAGCATACTGAATCTTTTTTTTTTTTTTTTTTTTTTAAATTTCTGATGGAGTCTGATTTCTTCAGAAGCTGCTCAAATTCCGTTGAGACTTATTTTTTTCTAGTTGTAGAGTCCTTTGGATCCATTTATTCTTCCCTTGGAAATCACAGTTGATTTACTTTAAATGTTTAACTACTTAGGCTGTAAATAATACAAACAACACTCAGAAAAATTTTGATACCATTCATTTGAATGGAAAATTGCTCCTTGAGAGTAACAGACCACATAACTTCCAAGTTTTCCTCTCCTACAGGAATCCACCAAAATCAAATAAAGATAAAAACTACTTTAATGTGACTTTCAAACAAGAAAAGATGTGGGTTAGGTTTAACATGAAGCATTTTAGGCTTTGAACCTATTCCCGAACTCAGAAAAAGAAAAAAGAAAGGGTTTTTTTTCACTTGTGTTGTGTGCATTTGTATTTAATTTGGAGTGCGTGCTTATTTACTCTATAGAATTTCTCCTTTAACAACAGGTTCCAGACTTGCCCTTCTGTGTACAACTTTCATAAAAAATGCTAGTGATGAGAGAATTTCAAGGTCAGTGTACGTCTGAAATGTCACAGCAGATGATGGGTCCAGCTAATACGCAAAGGAAAGAACAGCTGTAGGGGCTATAAAGAGAGACCTTATTAATAAAAGAGGACTACAATCCCAGGAAACTTGCCTGGGTTTGCCTCTGCAGTGTTTAGCCATACACAAGGCTTTCATATGGAAGGTCTAGAGTAAGAAGGAATATTTCATACAGAATTTTTCATATAGAATTTTTTACATCCCAAGTACACTTTCTTCCAGTAAGATGATGACTACTGAACAGTATTTAAGAATTAGTTAATGAAGCTTCCTGAGAGGCTACAGAATCAATGGGGAATGCGGAAAAGGGTTTCTCTGTTATTCTTCTCATCAGTGTTGAGGTAACGAATTGCGCAGGGTTCCTGAAAATTGCTACTTCAGGGAACAAGACAAGAATAAGAATCAAATTCATGCCCCCTTTGTAATAATAAAAAGCTGTAATCACAGGCCTATCAAAATACAGTAACATTTTTTAATACTGTAACAGAAAATTGGAGTTTGTGCCGTGTGTGAGAGCAGCTTAGAAGCATATTAAAACTGGTACAATTATCTTAATGAAAGAACCAGAAAAAGTGAACTATCGAGAACTTAAGCTCTCAGTGAAGCAAAAGAAAATACCACCTCCATTATTCATAAAATCATATAATAATATCCTAAAATAGGGAAAAAATACTTTCAAAAGAAATGATGTAATATAACAAAATACTTTAGCATTGAGGAGAAATTTCATTTAACTAAGATAATACTGTAAAACAGGTGGCTTGGGAAGTGGCTAAATGTCATCCTAAAATAATTATTCACAAAAAAAAAAAAAAACCACCATGGATTGGTTTAGAAAGGTTTTGCAAGCAATAATTTTTTCTTTTCAAGTTATAATTCACGCGAGATAATAGGGGAAGAAGAAACAAAAGCCTATATTAATAATGCCTGCACTTAAAACCCAGTGGGAACTTCTCCAACTCAGATGTTTGATCATGTGCAACTTAACTTTCTGCATCTCAAGGAAAGAAGCAGCAGACTCTAGATAGAATATGCTGTACTGCAAGAGAGACAGAGAACAAAGAAGGACAGCTAAGTTAGAACAATCTGAAAAGTAGACTGTAGCAATTTTCCAGTGGTTATTTCTTCATCTCTTGTTTCTAAAATTGCAGTTGCATTGATGGGCAGCCTTTCAGCAGTCCACAGGTGTAGCAACACTTTGAGTAGGGATATGTTTGTCTTTATTCTCTCATTTAACAGAATGCTCAAGCTGGTTGCTGTAGAGGTCCTTTTAGCTCTTTATCTGCTGAGGTGGTCCTAACTGATCTGGAAAAAGTAGTGTGTGGCTCTGTTCTCAAAATGTGAAGATGCCAAGAGATATATATTGCAAATTAGAGTCACACTGTAAAAAATGAATGCTAGTTCTTGAAATCAGCAAGATACACAAGCGTGTGCTGACCAATAAGATACTGAGCATCTGCTAACTGTAGAATTTGGTACGTAATGCCACAGTATTGAATGAAAAGGGGAAGTCAATATGAAAATAAGCAGATATACTGTCAAAAAACTTTTTGCTTAGAATATATCTGGATATTGTAAATGCTTTTTGTAACAGTTTTTTTGCATGCATTAGTATTTGTTTTACTGAGGAATGCTACAGAATTTCTATTCCCTGACGTCTGCAAATAACTAAGAAGTAATTGATACTAATCAGTAAATACCTACTTATTAGAAATGATAGAATAAATAAAAGCATTATGTGACACAGACAATAACCCACATCATTAGAGAAAGACATTTAGCACTTAGGAAAAAATGCATTTTTTTCTGTATACTTTCCAATCATTGTATAACGACAGCTAGCTTATGCTGAATTAAGTAATTACATACTTCTTAAGATAAACACGCTTATTGTGACAAACTGGCAAAATATTCAACAAAAATCCACACATTGTAGGTTCAAGGAAAACAGCAAGAGCCTAAGAAAACAAGTAAGTGTTTTAGGATTGGCCCAGCTAAAGGGTAAAGGGGAACATGAGACAACATCAACATCATTGGAGACACGCCTGGGGAACATACATCTGGAGATTAGCAGGGGCAATTTTTAAGAGCTAGTTCTCTTAAACTGGACCAAAGTGCCTTTCAGATAGCCCCAGTAAAATCATCTTAATTGGTTTTTAGTTCTTATGTTCAGTTGTTTACTTAAAAGAACATTAGTACTTGCTAGCTTTCTAAAAATTCCTAACTCACACTTTGCTGTGCACAGCCTGAGTGCCCATATTTGCTTTGAAATAAACTACAATCATAGAATCATAGAATGGCCTGGGTTGAAAAGGACAACAATGATCATCTAGTTTCAAACCCCCTGCGATGTTCAGGGTTGCCAACCACTAGACCAGGCTGCCCAGAGCTACATCCAACCTGGCCTTGAATGCCTCCAGGGATGGGGCATCCACAACCTCCTTAGGCAATGTTTGGTGCAAGAAAAATTACTTTGTTCCTCTTTGATTGCTGCTTCTTTTGTTGATTGAAAAGGGAAGAAGCACTGAAGAGAAGTTACTTAAGAAGATTTTAATGTCAGAGAAAGGTAATAATGCATTCTGTAAATGAATATCAACATAAAATACTTTAAGATGTTTGTAATGAGAAAAGAGCATATTTTAAGACTGATTACTATATGCCACACATGGCATATCTTTGTCCAGGCGAGACCTGTGGTATGTATATTGCCTCAAAACACATACTGCAATATTCTCAGTTAATCAGACAATTCTGTAGGTTCTTTAATAGTTTCCTGAAGTCTGTATGTTCCTCATATTTGCTTGTCAACGAATTGAGGTAAAAAAATACCCAAACTTCCAACACAGCATCTCAAGAAACTGCAGACATGTAATAGTGCAAATAGTGAAAATATTCTGCCAATATAGAGCTAATATTTGTCTAATTCATATAACTCATTACATGAATTAGTAACTAAATGAAAAACCATATATCATACACTGAAAATGAAGACAGGAAATAGTATGAGCAGCTTAAGAGTTTCTTGAGGTGGAGGGCAATTGGATTACAGAGCAAGCAATTTAGCTAACATTTATTAGTTCAGGAAAGAGTTAGCAAATATGCAGCAACAAATCATCTTGTTTATTTCTAACAGAGACATACAGATCTCACATTCAGAAATTTCACTATTGTCTAACCTAGTCTTTTCCTGGCATTTACTAAGCCTGTATTCCTATGAATTAAAAATTTGCAGCAAAACACACTAAAATATTATCAGCCTATTGGACTCTAAAACAGGCTAAAAGACATATATACGCATGTATGTATATATATATATCCAGAGTGTTGTTTGGAAAAAAATGACCTTTCAAGCAAAATATATATACAATTTTGCCTGATTAATTACATTTAAAGCTATTTAAAGTTCATTAAATTAAAATTTATTTTGAATTTTATGCTTTCAGTCAGAAGGCAAAATATATTTTCAGCTGTTACACATTTCACACTGCAAAGGCAAGGCATTCTATCATCAACAATGGGATAAATCAGGGCATGATTTTGGTTGTTTTTTTTCCCCTCTGTGCACACCTAGCAATAATAATCTCCACAAGGTACCACTTTTAAAGTTTCTTAGTCTTCACAGGGTGTGGGACTGGGACACCAGTGTGCAATGCTAACTTTCTGCTGCTGTTTCACTGTCACAAAATCATAAAATGCCTGATTTAGGATGTGGAATTCCAGATATTTCTAAATTATTCTGTATCTGGACACACTTATTCTGAACAATTGTGTTTTCTTAAAGACGCATTTCAAATAACTATTTGGGAAAATATTGTTCACAGGTAATTTCACATTAGCTAGATCTAGAGAATACCAATTTTTTTTTTCATTCGTTCCTTTGCTATCTGACAAAGCCTAGAATAAGACAAGGTATTACATTCTAAAGTTTGATTATATATCATCATCTCTTGAAAACCATCAGTAATTGAAAATCAGCATAAAAGAGAAGGAAAAGGAAATGATTGCTTCCAATTTCGAACAGTGCAACTCCTACATAAAAGCTTTGTTTGTCCTGCTCACAAAGAATTTGAACACCATTAGTTTCTGAAACATGAAAAGAATCCAAATTGAAACAAGTAACATTCATTTTATTTGGACGTGTTAAACAGGAAACATTAAAACAAAACCAGTACATTTTATGAATAACAATATGAAATGCCCTACATTTTTTCCTTACAGTAATACTTCTATAAAAACCACACAAGAACAGTTACCCTAAAGAACGCTGACTAAAAAGCATTCCTAATTCATATCTTTCGGGTTTTGCAAAGGGTTCTTATATGTCACACTTGCTAATAAAATTAAGGGTTAACTTTCTTATATTTTTGCTTAAACATACTCATTATTATTGCTTATCCTCTCCATCAGTGTCTGTATGTGTCAAGCCCAGTTCACTCATTAACAGGCAGCAATTTCTCACTTGTTTTGTTTCTTTTTCTATAGTTCCTGGGATTCCAACTGTTCAACAGATCATGCAGTTGCCTCCCCATAGACTACTTCTTATTTTCTATTTCTACAGGAACTCTCTAGCAAAAATATAAGAACATATTCAAGTATCTTGGAAAACACTTTGACAATGTTCATACAGATTCCAAAATTATTCAAGTTTTGGAAAAAAATATATAAGAAACAAACATTGTGAATCATAACCTCAGTAAACATTAGTAACTTGCAAAGTTTCCTGCTCAAATCTTCCAAATACCTTCCACAGGGCAAATAAAACGTTGCTTTGGGGCTAACACGCTTTGAGGAAATAAAAAAACTAGAAAATATTCCAAGTATTATACAATCAATAGACCTTACAGAATGTAAGAAATGCTCATGGCAACGCAGCTTATTAAATTGCCTTGAAACCTAAAACCAAATGAACTACACACTACAATGCTCAGAAAATTATGTCCTATATAGTGCTTAGAAACACAGCAATCATTTTGAAAGAATGGCACCTATAATATAATAATTACATGAAATTGAAACCAATCACATCTGCAGGTACAATTAAATCACTATTGTACAATTATCTGTCAATATATTTTTTCTGCAACACTTTATAATGACATTTTCAGATATTTTCTTACTATTGTACAAGCTGACCAACAGTTAATCTTCAGTGCAAACTTCTGCTACTCATGACATGGGCAGACTGGAAATACTGAATTAAGTAGAATGAGCCATAAAATACGTCAGTCCAAATGTAATGTTGAATCATAAAACTAACAAGGATGAATTTAACAGCTGCTTGGGCTTTTTTAAGGGACAGATTTTTAGATATTCCAGCTTTCATAATTACGTTAGGTTTAACAAACACTTAAGAGTACATGCTGTCATTCTGAACTAAGTCACGCTCACTCAAAAAATTTCAGCAGCCTTTCACGTGTAGTTGATAAAAATTTTATTTAGGGAGATCCTTTCTAAAACCAGTGACTGAACGCTTAGTCAGACGTATAACCACACCTTATGATAAACATTATCTGTAACATCAAACTAAGCCTTACATGTTTTCTAGACCTCTTTTCAGCCCCCATTTTCTGATATGAAGTTTGCAGAACATCCATTCAAAAATCAAACTGTTTACAGATCATTTACTTCACATGCTTCTGGCAGAAGAGTGAGAAGACATCGAAACAAATTCTGTAATCAGACAAAAACACCTATCCCCTTTATTAATGGTTAAATTACCAATCCAGGGTGGAGTTGAGAACACAACAGTTTAATATCTGTGAGAAAGAGTGGATATTCAATTCTGATGTATCAATAGAATTTAACACATACCACAAATAAATTACAATATGAAGGGTAAAAGATATAGTAATGTATTTGTAAGTATGGACTAATGTAATTTCATTTTCTTTAAAAGTTGATTAACATTGGTTCAAAAATGTATATCTTGAATGCAAATGAAAGAACAAACTTGTCTTGAAGAGTATCTTTTACTATAAGAATGTATTGTATTAATATCATCTGTCTTTGAAGTTGCCGGAAGCTTCTGAGAGAAATAGTTTTGAAGATGATACGCAAAGCAGTCCCTCCTCACAAGAGCCGTTCTCACTAAGGAATGGTTATGTCTGTGCCAGTGAAGAGCACTGCCTAGCACAAGCAAGTCTGCAGAGCAAAACAACTGATTGTGAGGAATCCAGCATCCATAAAAATCAGCACTTTAGAAAGGTTTTCTGAGTAGCCTCAGTCAGATTCCTTAGACTCAATGTTAGCAAGCAGCTAGAGTGCATCTCCTATTTCAACCAAAAAGTAAAATAAAATGTTTTAGTGCATTCCAAGACTGAACTGCACAGTGAATGAAAATGAGTGCATTCTTTATTCAGGTTAAAATACTACTGTCTAAAACAATCTGCCTATTGTGTCCTGGCCTGCATACCTGTCTTTGGGTAGATACTCAGAAGAAACCTTATTTACACATGCTCCCTCACTTTGTATCTAATTTATACAGTCTGCTAATCTAGGGGATTGTTAAGGTTTCCAAATTTAGAGCATGGATTAGCTCTGTGTTCTCTTACACAACAATCCTGAGATACCACAGTCAGAATCAATAGGACAGTCCCGAGATGCAGAAGGAAATCAGCAGGTGATCTACTGCATGGTGTTAGAGATAGAAATGAAAATTTTGGTGTGGCGACTGGTATATCTACACCAAACTATGTCATCCCTGGCTGGGTAGACTGTGGAGAGAGCAGTGGATGTTGCGTACCTTGATTTCAGCAAGGCATTTGGCACTGTCTCCCACAACATCCTTGTAACAAAGCTTAGAAAGTACAAGACAGATGTGCGGACAGTAAGGTGGAATGAGGACTAGCTGACCGGCAGAGCTCAGGGAGTTGTGATCAGTGGCATAGAGTGTATCTGGAGAACTGTAACTTAGTGGTGCTCCCCAGGGGTTAGTGCTGGGTCCAAGCCTTGTTCAACATCATCAATGACCTGGGTAGACAGAGTCTAAGTCTGGTGATGATATAAAGCTGGGAGGAGTGGCTGACGTGCCAGAAGGCTGTGTTGCTATCAACAAGACCTGGACAGACAGGGGAGCTGGGCAGAGAGGAATCTAACAGGGATCAAGAAAAGCAAGTGCATTGTCTTACATCTGGGGAGGAATGATCGCATGCCACAGTATGGGTTAGGGGAAGACTCTGTAGGGAGGAGCTTTGTGGAGAAGGACATAGGGGTCCTGGTGGACAAGAGGTTGACTGTGAGCCAGTAGTGTGCCCTTGTAGCCAAGACGGCCAGTAGTATCCTGGGGTGCATTAAAAAGAGCATGGCCAGCAGGCTGAGGCAGGTAATCCTCTCCCTGTACTCAGCCCTGGTGAAGCCACACCTGGAGTACTGTGTCCAACTGGGCTCCCCAGTTGAAAAAAATACAGGGATCTCCTAGAAAAGAGTCCAGTGGAGAGCGATGAGGAGAAAGGACCTGGAGCATCTCAATTATGAGGAAAGGCTGAGAGACCTGTGTCTGTTCAGTCTAGAGAAGACGGAGAGGGGATCTGTTCAATGTTTATAAATATCTAAAGTACAAGAGACAACTGGATGAGGCCAGACTTTTCAGTAGTGTATAGTAATAGGATAAGGAGCAATGGCCAAAACCTGGAACATAAAAGTTCCACACATGTACGTGGAAGAACTTCCATGCAGTGCGGGTGACAGAGCACTAGAACAGGCTGCCCAGAGAGGTTGTGGAGTCTCCTCTGGATATATTCAAGATCTGTCTGGATGCCTACCTGTGCAAACTACTCTAGGAATCTGCTTTAGCAGGGGGTTGGATTTGATCTATTGAAGTCCCTTCCTACACCTGCAATTATATGATTCTTCATGAAATTCAATTAACTTTGCAGTTTCTTTCTTTTCAACCTCCAAAACATCCTAATCATACAGATGAATCGAAACTGAGTTATAAGAGGACTTTGGCACTTAACTCTGAAAGAAGTATGAAAGTAAAGGCCATAGAAAGAGTCAACTTCTGGCTGTATTATCTCTCCAGCCTTACCACCTAAAACAAGCATCTTGATGCATATCATCATCACTAATACAAGCATTTGCTTTCCGGTTTTATTTTTTCCTCAAAACAAATTCTTGAAAATAAACTGAGATTAAGCTTTAGTCACCATCTCCCCAAGATAATGCATGAGGAAATACAACTTTCTCCCACTCAACCATAAAGGAAAGCTACTAGATAAAAGAGAAGAACACAGCACTTAGGTCCTTCCACAGGCCATTCTGTTTAAAATATAAACATGCAGCATTTGGCCTATTTTTCTCCTTATTAATGTGTAATAAATTGCAGAAGAGTTAAAGTACAGAACAAAGAAAAATGTTATAGCCCACAGTACTAAACAGAAGCTTGACCAAAAAAGAATGCAAGATTCATTCACATTAATTTAACCTCAGGTGGGACGTCCCTGAAAGGCTGGCCACTGAGACTTCAGACCATCAGCCTGAGCTCGGTACTGGGTGAAATCCTGACTACAGCAAACACTTTCAGGATTGACCAAAAATAAATAAAATGTCTGAATAGGGAGTAAATAGATAGAAAAAAGTACACTTTCTGGTCACACTAATACAATCAATATTTCTTGACTACACAAGAAAGAGCCCACACAATAATACTATCATGAGACCTGTTTAATGATAACAGTAATAAAGGCATAACAACAGACAAGCATAAGAAAGCAGCTTCACTGGCAGACTCATAATAGCAGTTTGCAGTGCTTCTTGCAGCTCATACCCAGAAGGATGAAAAGCTGGAAGTGAATTAATACACACTGATATAATCAAATCACATGAAGGTAAATACATCAGTGAAAAGAGTTCATAATTATTATTAAAAACTTCTATTAAAATATAACTACATGTCACAAACTTTCCATGACAAATAGACAGTTTATCAGCTTGGCACAGCCAAATAGATCATTCTTTTAAGCTATGCTTTAGTCAAGAAAATATAAGTTGTCTTCTTCAAAATAACATAAAGTTACAGTCCAGTGAGGATTAATGAGTCACAGGTACATCAGAATACGCACTTCAGCCACTTCCCTATAGCGTAATGAAGACAGGACATGACACAATCCTTCAGCCCCAAGCCCTCATGCATTGCTTTTACTAGGCATTTGTAGCAATTGGACAGATCAACATGATGGGAAAGTCGTTACAACAAAGGTGTGATGACGGAAGGACCAGCACGATAGAAAGGTGCTATAAATGAAGGGAAGAAGATTGCTCACCCGTATCAGAAGATTCCAGGTTTGCAGGGGAAAGCTTCACCAAGAAGGGATCTCCAGAAAGAAATCCTTCCCCGGTGGCAGTCAGCATCTAAATGAGGTCTAAGAGAGGTGCAGCCAGGCTCCACCCATTCCGGTCACACAGATGAATTGCCTTCACCTATGCTCCCAGGGCTGACTGGGTCCTTTCCCAAGGTGCTCAATCAGTGGTTCAGGCCGTGACTCAACAGTTCCCATACAGCATCTTTTGAAATGCCAGCATGCCAATGCCATTTTTAAAAAAGGACTGAATGAAGCTACCACGAAGTGTCTAGTGACAAAACATACCTCAAAAGGACACCTCCTCATTCTAGGAAAGTTTATGGCTCTCTCATATCCTCTTTTCTAAACTCCAGTGCGCAATGATGTGTTTAAACATCATTTTCTCTCATGTAAATACCACTAGAAAACCTACTGTTGACTGATAATATCTGATACAATATCACAGAATTGCAGAATCATAGAGGCTGGAAGAGACATCTGGGATCATCAGGTGTGAACCCCTGATGCAGCAGGTTCCCTACACCAGATAACACAGGAAAGTACAACTTTAAAACTGTGGATTCTGGCCTTACTGTGAGCTAGTATATATCCTGCAGGGCTGTTACTGCTTTCTGCTACTAGAAAGATTAGCTTTAACTATAAATACACAACACAATATAGCACACTAAACTACCTTACAGTAGTGGTAGCATATCTCCAAGTGCAGGGAAACAATAGAACACATGACAGTTTCCATAAATGAGAACTAAGTTTTATATTCCATCCTAAAGTTCTCTCAAGTTCTATATCCCATTTATTTATCAGTAGCAATTTCTACAATATTTTTTTAATAGCCCACAGGAATCCACAAAGTCAATACTTCATTTTAATAAGAAAATAACTTCTCTGAGAGATTTGAATTATGTCAGGAGATAAGTAATTCATAGACTACAACTGGCATACATATACTAAAAGAAACATGGAGATTAAATCCTGTGGCTACTTGAGGTAAGAACCCATTCTGTGTCAACCTTCCATTTTCTTGAGGGGAGACTGACATCATGCAGTGCTCACCAGTCAGAAATGCATCAATACTTCAGAGAAACAGGAGAGTGAACTTCCATTTGCATTCACTTAAATAGATGAGATCAGCAATGAATTCCATCGGAAATGAATACTTTTGGGGACGCTGTTTTTATTACCTCTGCAGTGATAAAGGATGGCATTTACAGAATTGTCCTCTGAAAAGCAGGTTCACAAATCATTGAAGGCACATAGTATAGGTACTAATACAGTAATGTGTTACTGCACCCAGCTTCTCCACTCTCCTGAGATTCAAACTAGCACTCTAAGTTCTAATTCCTATTAAGCCTAAGTGCTTACCTGGCTTATAAAGCCAACATTTCTGGTTGTTAATCTGTCCCAACAATCAACATTTGCTGGTACAACTTTTCAAATCTTGCCATCTGTAAGATGTTTACAACTACATTTAATTATGCATTCCATAATTCTTCAGTTCCCATGACAGATTATAAAACAGTAATTACCACTAGCTGCCTTTATTATAAATGGTAACATTGAGTATTTTGAGCTGTTTGGTTTTTGTTTTTTTTCCCTGTATTCTTTAAAAAGTGTGCTAAATAAAGTATTGGCCTTTTGAATTTTTTTAAAGAGATCTCTATTTTGCCCATCAGAATTCTTTACCCTTATTCAGTGCTATGATTAAGTAATCACCTAGATAATTCAGTGGGTCTTTCACTAAGGTAGATTTCCACACATTATCATACTTCCTTTGAAGACAATAACACATGCTCTTATTTTAGATGCCATGCCTTGCTTGAGGAGAACTGCATTCAACTTCGCGCTGCAAATTATTTACCTCACTGAAAATTTCCAATTCCACTACTTACTAGAAAATTTTGAAATGATGTGTTTAAACATCATTTCCAGTAGTTGCTGTCAGTTCATATGCTTGTGCAATCCAGCTCCTTGGGTTTTCTTTCTTTCCTAGTCATCTCTAATATATCTTAACCTTCCACCTTACCTCTGGCTTTCTTTTCCTAGTGGGAGGATCTCAGATGCATCCTGAACCCTGCTGTATCAGAATTTCTTTAGTTGATCACCTAATCTCACTCATATAATGCCATGTAAGTAAGCATAACCCTCTCTGTCAAACCTTTCAGGTCTACCTGAACCCTGTTTATCTAAAATTCCCTTCTAGCCTTCTGAAACTCAGTCTGGAATGTTTACATCAACACAGCATATATTTCTACATATATTGTTTCTTCCCTCCATTATTCTGTTGCTTTGTTGCATCAATTCTTCTCTTTCTCTCTTTTTCATACTTAATATTGCCAGCAAATATTTAATATTCTAAATGCATGAAAAATGTATTTAGACTGAGAAAACTGAGACGTCTGCATTACTATTTTCTGCCCACAAATAAAAGTTACATAAAAATTACATTAAAAATCCAATACTAAAAACACGAGAACCTCAATACATTCAGAAGAAAGGAACTATAGTTTCACTGTTAATGAAGAAAAAAGGAACAGAAAACTTTCATAAAGAATAAGGTTTCCAATAACAAATAAATTAAAATAGCCAATTGGTTACAAGTTGTCCTTATTCTCATTGAGAGATTTTTACTGTAAAATTCTGATAGAAATATTAAGATGTTTTAAAAATATTTGATTCTTTCTCTCTTGATGCTCAGACACTACACATGCTTAAGCTGTAGTAATAAACAAGCTGCTATAACATAAGTGGTAAACAAAGACCCAAAATCACTGTCTAGGGAAATGAAAATAATGCAGGAATAAAGGTTATACAATGTTGGTTAAAAAACAAAGTAGTTATTTTTTTCCTGTACTTAAACATACTTGCATACAATTATCTGTTTCGTGCTGACAATATGCTACGTGCTGTGAAAGAAACAAACAAACAGACTACAAACTTAAAAGATGCTAAAGTAATACAGTAAAAATACGTTTATTGGATAATTTGGAATGAGCTATATAAGAAACAAATCCAAAAGTCAGAGCTTTGGTATATCAAGCATACCTAATATATGACAATAAAACTTATATATGTTTCCACCATGCTGTTTTATGTCAAATGGTTAATATGGAAAGACTGTTAGAAAAGACTTTGAAGCTTAAAGATTTTTTATTATAGATATCACTTCTTTTATTTCATATCTGCCATAAAACTAGCAACTGAGGTATCACATACATGTCTTCACAAGACATGTAACCTTATCAACCAAAAAATTGCCAACATTTTCATGTCTTTTCAAAACAACCTAAAATAAGGTGATAACTTTTGATGTATCGTCATGCATACATAAACAAACTCATATGCTGATATGCATGAAGTCCAGTATCTCATATAATTACCTGGCTGTTTTTCTGCCATGAGCAGAGCTGTCTGAAAGAGAAGATGCCACAAGGCCCTCCCACTACCTGCAGAAACCTTGGAGTTGTATAGCCTCTTGCAGATCTGTCAGTTTCTTGTTTAGATACAAGATCAGAAAACAAGGAGGTCAACAGTTAGTACAGAATCTCGTCATCCAATATGAGTCACAAATCAGAAATGTCAGCTCATTAGCAGATAGAGCTGATCTACAAGACAATTTTTCTCCTTTTATTGCATAGACCAGGAAAGAGAAGATTAAAAAGAGCAATTAGTTTTGTAAGTGGGTTTAAAAGATACTGGATGGAAACAAGGTTTTAAAGAGCTGGAATTGATTGGAAATGGCAGAAACAGAAGCAGGAAAAATAACATGAACTGTGGGAAACCAATATTAACAAAATAAATAGAAGCAAGGAAAACACTGATCAATTCATTCAGGGATACTACTAAGCTATTCCTTATCACTGAGCTAAGGAAGAAGAGTCACATCGATATTTCTATGTATGAATGTACAGCATTTTATGCTAGCTAGGAAGCTTTCCCTGAACAGTAAGTATTTTGGTTGGGGAGAGGAGAAGGAAAGGGCCATGTGCTGGCTCCAGGAAAGTAAAAGGTAAAACATTCACCAAATCAACAGAGCCAATGCATTACATGAAGAAAAAAACTGGTCTGGATATGAAGAAAACAGTAATTATTTCATTTCTGGGGCAGGTATTCCTGGTGGTTTTTACTTAACTTAAATGAGGAGAGAAAATTGCTCTATTGGTCTGCTCATTACTAATTTCTATTTATTTCCTAACAGTTCAAATCCATTTCTTCATCAGGCTTTTATAGTTGATAAGAGTAAATTTATGGAGGGTTACTCTAATGAAATATACACATATAAAATTATATACCTAACTTTACTTCAGTAACTTCTACAGTAATTGCCTTTTTTTCCCTTCTTTAAACCTGCCTTAGCATTATTTTTTTTTACAATTATGATCAGTGTTATTTCCTTTAGCAGGGCATTTGAAGTCATTATGCAGCAACACTTTTTTGCCTTTTTAAAAATTTATTTATTTATTTTTAAAATCAAAGCCACTCCTTGCAGAAATAGAGATTCATTTATGATGAAAACTCTAATCAGCTATGAAACAAGTTTCCTTTTTACATTTTCAATTAACATAAATGAGAAAGCTTGAAAAATAGAAATAATAGAAGGAAAGCCAGTATCATTTTCTAAATATTTATGTGACCCTGACAATTACAAATATGAATGTATTACAGATGATTAAGGTTAAAGCAAAGATAATATAATAGCAAGGGACTACAGTCCCTATTTCTATGGAGGAAATATTATTTCCATCAGTATGTTATCTGCTATTTACAAGGTATTTGCAACACTAAAATTACCATCTCTTCCTTGCAGTGGCAACAGTGATGTGTAAAACAAGCCACATTCCAGATTGCCATGTAGACGTCTATGAAAGCAACATGCAAGTTTTTGTTCAACACTGTTAAAAATGCATAGTACTTAATGGTGGTGACTATGTCGAAAAATAGCTTTCTGTAGTTGAGAACGTACTCTTATCAAATGCTGTTATTGGGTTCTTTATTGCAGTTGCCATAGAAATAGATAGGAGGCATTACTTTCATTACTTTTAGAGCAGCCTTTCAGAGCAAAACATTCCATTTTCACTTTGTTTCAAAGAGGATTAAAAAAGTTGTCAATTCTTTTTCATGCTTTAGTTATGAATTAAAAAGTATGTAGCTTCTTTGGATCTTTCCTCTTAATGTAGTCTACCAGCATAATTAATGACATGCTTTTGAGGAAAACAGAGGAAGAAGAAAGATGTCCTTCTTACTCTTGAACTCCTGCTAATTCAACTGTAGTTTTTAGTAATGATGTGTAATAAACTAAATACTTTTTTCAACAAAGTAATTTAGAATGGTGATGAAATTAAGTGAGCTGACCTTTCTTCTACTGTCATGATTTACAAAATCAAGTTATTACCCATTGCCACCACCACAATAACTCCATCTTTTTGAAGTTTTATTTCTTACAGATTTTCACTCAAGCAATCACAGCAGGTTCAGAATGGAAAGCGTACAGTAATGTAACCATAAGAATTAGATTATGCCCATAGGAAGAGAGAAAGATTCTAACTGCACAGCTAATGCAAGTATCAAGGTAGAAAACAAAAATTAATTATCAAGTGTCTTTTTAAGATAATTTCATTCTTAAATACTACATATATATCTTTTGAAGAGCTTCACTGGTTTACCAGAGAAGTTTCTTATCAACACATTGTATTTGGTGCAACTACTATTGCACCTTCTCTAACAGTCTCATGGAAACCAACTGCTCTTTCAGATACAGATTTCATAAAATTCAAGTAATGACCTCAATGTAGAGAATTTTAACTGTGTAAGAGAAATGAAGTTTAAGAAAAATTTTTAAAAAATCATCTCCCACCTGAAATCTTTCTCACATGTATGAAAACTGTAACAAGGATGGCTGGATGCTATGGAAATTAATCCCATAGACTTCAAACTGACTGAAACAATGTCACCAGCAATGATTTTCCAGGGAACCATGAACCATATTTAATGAACAAGATTAATTCTATCTAGTTATTAAAATCCAGATACTTCTGGAAATTAAATACAAGCTCAGGAAGAGAGCACTTTTGTGAGATAGTTTGCATGGAAAACCATGTCATACTTCCTCCTCTATAATCAGCAGAACAATCAAAACAGTGTCAGAAGAATCCAGAAGGTACCAGCAAGTCCATCCCCAATGCCTCGGGCCTTTCAGATGTGGCCCATTTACCTTCTGGAGTTAACCAAACTATTTGAAATTAATTTATCTCTTATTTGGCTGTAAGTCTGAATATATCCCATACTGCCCTACTTCCAAGGAAAGCTTCATGTCAAAAAAACAGAAAAGCAGTGTATTTAAATGTAGAACGGAAATACACTACCAGGCTAAAAGGTCAATTTTTAATGTACTCAGAGGTTGCTTTGTTGGAACAATTAAAAAGCCATGCATCCTCTTGAACAGACACGGAAAATTTGTACATCTGTGCTGGACCTGACAATTTCAAAACACACATGGCTATTCTTATTTTCCACATTCATGATGGGCAAGAGTAAGGTATATGAATAACAATGCGGTCCACTTCAAATTCTGGAAAAACTTATTCAGCATGTAGACTGTTCTCACATAGTCAGTCTGCAGCTGTCAAAAGAATGCAGGAGTGATCAGTAATGTTATCTACTCATTTAGCAAAGTCCATATTATCTGGAAACATGGATGGCACGTCTAGATTTCCTTTACTACTATGATACTCCTAAGTATTTTTCAGGTAGCATTTTCTGGTTTGAAGTAGTACAAGTTATCTCTTTCAGCTTTACAGGTAAGAGAAAATCCGCAGGTCGATCAGATTGACTCAAGATACACACACAAAATCATTTCCTCTCTTTGAATTCCACACAGACTGATTGACTCAGGCAGAATGCCTGAGAGCAAATCTCTCCAAACAGCATTTACAAATATACAAATGTGGGCTCCACTGTATTCTATAAGCCTCCAAACTGCCACACATAGAGGATGTTATTTGAGTGATTTGGTGTCTTATATACAGAACCGCAGGGTTCTGTAAAATGCACTACTACTTCTGTATTTCAAGGTGCCGGTTAGATTCTTAATGTTCACAGGTTTATAACTAACATCAAGCACACAGTTTTTTGCTGGTTAGGGACATATTTTGCACTTATGTCACCAAGTTTCTGCTTTGTACCTTCAGTAAACTGAAGTCAAGAAATCTAAAAAGTACTGGAAGCTCTATTATACTGAGTTGTGCTTTGAAGTAAGAAAGTTGCAATACACTTACTTGCACAAGGCCTTCCCAAAGTATGCAGTGTTCTATTTTTCATGTACCATTTTCTGCTAAGCAAGTTGTTTTGAGGGATATCTACTGAGATCCACTGTCACAAGGAGCTCTGCCTGGCTTTGAGCTTTTCACATAACTGCACTGGATAGGGCTTTCAGTAGAACCAGGTGCTCTCTGTATTGACCTCTAATGCCTACCATCCAGAAACTGCTCCACAACAAAGCATATCCTTTCCAAAACGCTGTCAAAATTCAGCACACTACAATTATTTATAGCACCATTTCCCATAGAATCATAGAATGGCCTGGGTATTTCCCCCCTAACATTTATCTTTTTCTATCTTCTGTAGAGGAGATCACCTATGTTGTCATTCCCTTTTACTCATTTTCAGTTATGTTCACCAACTCACACACCAAAATTTATTAATACTTCTAGTCATCATAGTTCTTCTTTTTGAACACATGTATAAATAACATTAGGAAAGCATCTACATGGCAGTCCAAGACAAAATCACAAGAAGCTTATGACCAAAGGCTTGAGACTGAGCTTCTGCCAAATACAAGCCCTCTCTGATTTGGAAGCTTCTGCAGTGAAACACGTGCTAAAACCAAATTAGTCCTACTACTAATCATATCCTTAGTCTTCACCTGTCTCAGAGAAGTTTATTTTCCATGTTTACCTGACAGAAGAAAAAGCATCTAAAATAAATGGCTTCAGACTGGGAAACAGAAGACTTAATTCTATCCTTCTTTTGCTTAATTTGAACAAGCTATGAATTCCCATCACGCTATTTGTGTATAAACTATGCCAGGCAAGGAATCTCTCTCACTTGCCATTTGCAAAGTTTCTCCACACAAGTGGATTTTGATTTTTCCCAGAAAAGGCAAGCCTACATTAATACTGCTTCTATTATTAACATTAGTAAATTTCAAATAGGCGCACTGAGCAGAATTGGGTATCAATACATATATTTTGCTTCCAGAAAGCTCAATTGATTTGCTATTCTTGTAGGCAACAGCAGTATTTCTGTAAGCAGCAGTCATCTCTCGTTACAATATTTCAGTGTTCCCAATACCCAGCCATCTCCTGCTTATTCCTTTGGTGAATTTGCTATGATTGAGTTCTTCTTTTGCACTTATGATTGACATAAAAACTCTTACCAATGTTCTCATATACCCATGATAGTCTTCTGAAACAATTCCTACTTTGAGTATATATTAATTAATTACTTCTATTCATTCCAAAGTGAACTGTAATCAGCAGGGAGCTCTTCATCATTCTTCAGAATATTTAGCACCCTTAAAGTGACACCATTTGCTGTGCTTTTATGAAGCAGCTTATTGCTCTAATTCCTTCTTATGAGATCCAAATTTTGCAAGTCTCATTCTTCACCCAGTCATTACCAATCTTTTCTTAGCATGGCTCTAATTTCACTACTTGCCCCTTTGTCGCTAGCAAAGATACTGATCTCCCTTGGGTACAGTTGAATCATTGTCTAATCTTTCTCTTTTTTTCCAAGGACAAAACACCAATCTGTGCTACCAAATTAAATGTCTCCACACATATTTCACTCCTATCATTCCTAGATATTTTGTACTGTTGTTGTTATCAAATTTTTCACTTATGTAAAGATCTCAAGTTGGCATTTTCTTCCTTATACTTATTTCTCTCTAATATTTGCCCAGTCAGCCTTCATTTCTCTTCCACAGCATTCAGGTACCATGAAAGATTTTTCCACTCTCTCCGAACAAGAAAACAAATGTAGCTTTCAAATTTTCAGTTGTGTTCTGTATCACCTGCCTGAGATCCCAAAGTAGCTGTCAAGCCAAAACTAGCAGTTCTGCAAGCTGTGAAACCAGTAAACTTTGTTATCCTGGAGTATTTCTTATATCCCTGCCCCACACTCCTAAGATTCTCCCAGCTTTTCTTTTGTCCTCTATAATCTTATCATCTGTAATAGTTCTTATTCCAAATCTCTAAATTCCCCCATAGTATCCTGGGTAATTAAGTGCAAAAGTAATTTATAAAACATGAAAGGAAAAAAATGGTCTAGTTAGAAATTCTAAGCTATCATAAAATAAAATAACTTAAAAGACTCAGCTGTGTACAAATGTATGTTGTGTTTTCTTAATCTACATGCAAATCATTAGGTCTAGAAAACAACTGCTGTTAATTTTCTTGTATGTGATGTTAACTCTGAAATTACAGGTGCAACATAAATGCCAGCAGTTAGTATTTCACTAGCACACAAGTTTTACTAGCACTTAGCTGCTTATGCAAAAAACCCCAAACAGCCTTCTGTAGGAAAACTCAGATATATCAAACCATCTACCGCTCTTCTTGTGTTGACAATTTCTACAATGAATAGATAAAAACAATTAAAATAATTAAATACCAAGAATAAAAATCTTGTTGATGTGTTGATGTTGATATTAATCACTGGATTATGTAAGGCACTTAAATACACAAATATGGATTATGCCACCTGAAACAGCTATTTTACATCCTATCTGCTTTAGAAACTGAAAGTCACAGCAGCGAACATAGATCCGGATTACTAATAAGTCTTGGCTACACTTGATAATTCTGGCATTCCTATTAAATAAATTAAGCAAATAGTCAGCAGGCTTGTATATCCAAAAAGCACACTTTAATTTACACAGCAAAGCATTGTATGTTGTAACTGACAGCAAATCGGTTTAAAGGTGAAAAACTTGATTCAATGCCTGTGACATAAAATAGCAGTAACACCAATACCTACAGCTGCTCAGGAAACACTAGGTGGTTGAGAAGCTTAGGACAGAATAACACAGACACCCAGATCTAGCAACTGGCATCTGACAACTTCTACAGTTTGTATTTATTTTTATTCTTATATGTGAAAAAAATATACATAAAAATATAAGTGAAACATACCGCAGTTCACATCATGAATATATGCATCAACACTATCTACAGGTTACGCATTGCAGACTGACAACAATTCATATTTCCGTATTTTTTTCTGTCCTAAAACACCCAGAAACCTTTTGCAAAATAATAAGTATCTTAACCACAGAGAAATAGGACGGGTCATTAATACAGTAGTGACCTTCTGCACCCAGACTTAGCATCCATTTTAATTACAGAAATACTTCTGAAACATGACTGCCAATTAATATGAAATACTTCTGCCTGTGAGGGACCTTTTATATAATCACCTGCAGTAGTAGAGATCGTGTCTGCTATTTTGATACAGCTCCAGAAGGACAGCAGTTTCATTAAGTCAGTAAATTCAAGGGCACTCTATTCAAAGGCCTTTAGGTTTCCCTATGTTCCTAAATGTCTTAGACGTGTGATCTTATGCTAACCCCTTACTGAACGTACTCTGAAATCCACATTCACTACTCACAGGATAAATAAAAACATTGATAAAGAAACTGTGGCAGTGCTGGGAAGGGTAGTAAAGAGAACAAGGAAGAGAAAATTGAACCTATATTTCCATGCTTACTACAGCTCATCGCAGATGAACAATTCTGCACTTATTGAACTGAACAGCTATCTAACCTTGAGGAGCTGATATTCAGATACCCACTTATAGCCATTCCTCCATACTCCTCGCTGCTCTTAGCTTCACGCATTTACGGGCTTGGTGGTTTGGAGCACGCTTCCGTGGGCTTTTTAAAACTGGAACCATCACTCCAGCAGTGC
Source organism: Pavo muticus (assembly GCA_016647715.1). NCBI lineage: Eukaryota > Metazoa > Chordata > Aves > Galliformes > Phasianidae > Pavo > Pavo muticus. The sequence goes on from JACDJE010000206.1 coordinate 151,044, forward strand.
GTTCACCTGCGCATGGCATGCAGCAGCATTCACAACAGCAGCAGCAGCCCTGTAGCTATCCTCCAGGGGTCACAATTGGGTTACAAATTCTACAGAATGTGCTGACCGTGCAGCCTGATCTGAAGCAATTTATTCACATCCTTCTTCATTAAGATTCAAATGGAATAAGTAAAATAAAAATTGAACAGATACAGAAATTGTGCATGGCTTGCTTCTGTAGTCAGTAAACATTTATTCACTAGGCACAGCTCTCTCTTGTACTCTCTCTCTCCCATATTCTCTCTCTTCCCCTATCCTTCCTGCTTGCTGTTTTAATGCATAATTAAGAAGGTCAGAATTAATGAAGCAGTGTGGAGTAAAGTTCAAGGAATCCCCAGGCACTATTTATTCTATTAGATCTCAGGAATGAATGTCAGATTGGCAGCATTAGAGGCAGAGGCAGCAGAGCTGGCAGCAGTCCAGGAGCAAAGCTACCACAGAGGCTTACCTGCAGCGTTAAGTCATTGCTGAGCTCTCTCCCTGCAAAAATCACCCGCAGCTGGTCAGCTGGAACCCCCTGTCGCTGCGCAACCGCCTCCTTCAGCTGGAGGATGCTGGCATCCAACCCAAGCTCCACCGGGAAGCCATGACTGGAGTTGAACCTGACAAACACTGAAAAAGAGAAAACACCTTTTAAAGCAAACATTTCTCACTGCCCATCTGTACTAGAGTGACTACAAGAGGCTTATTTGTCAATTTCAGAGAGCACTGACTATTTTAAGAGAAAAGCTACTAATACTGTAATGTATCATTTGGAAAAGAGGAACCGTATGGGATTTCCCATCACAGAATAGTTAGTGACCAATAAACAAAAGCCATGTGCTTCCCCCAGCAGTGCTATAAATTAAAGAGAACCGTCAGAACCAAAAGGGACCCATCCAGGCAGCAGTCCAGGCAACCACTAAGTCTTGGAACAGATTTTTGATCCACAACTAACCTTAACAGACACAGGACACGTACACTTTCTGCACCCCTTGTGCTCTTCCCTGCTGCATGTAACAAATACATGCAGAAAACTGAGTTTTAGAGCTAAGATACATTAAATAATACTAGGAAAAAACAATTCACTGTTATACAGTAGAGCACGGTCACATAAATTGGTTCCCCACAGATACAATTCTATAGAAGATAACGATGGAGAGAAAAATCACACGCTAGCAGAAATGTTTGGGAGTGCTGTATTACACTGTGGTCTTTCCAGAGTTCACTAAAACATCTGCAGTACATAACTCCTGCCGGCATGTTCCTTCATTGCAGGAAATCACTACCGCACTCGCCATATCATTTTTAGAGCTGCAGAGAGTGGTTTATATATCCTGAGAAGCCTGGCAAATAAACTCATGAGCTTACAGCCATTCAGCTGGCAGAGTTGTTTTTCACAAGGGTGCTGAATGTGCTCATTGAGCCCATGACCAGGGGAACGACTACAAGAGCTATGAAACAGGAAAAGCTCGACTACACCCATACCAGTCACTGAGGCTGCATGAACAGTACACTCAACCCCAGTGGGCTGCTTCAGGCAATAAATAGCTCCACTGGCAGAAAGCAAAGGAATTAGCAAAAAGTAATATAAAACAGTAAAATCATTTGTATCAATTAGTCACTGGATACCTGACATCTCAACTGTTCAGATATTGATTGCAATAACCATCCCTCTTAAAGATTTCCCATTCCCGCTGCAATGTTTTAACTGAAGATGTACTCCTTTGAATTTTTTTATGACTGACAGAAGCATAAATTCAAAAGTGCTCATACTGTTTGAGGAAAACCATTTTTAAACTGACAATAGGATCAATGATTTTCCAAACACAAAGTCTACCTGACTATTGTAAAGGAGTCAAATACTTTAGGAGCATGTGAATGTAGTTGAGAACGATGCCAATTTGTTGCTGAGCAATGAACGTTGTAAATATTTGCAATTTCACATCTTTAATATAGATTTTGCTATTTCTGGATAATCTTTAAGGCCATGTACCAGTAATTTATTTTTACACAACATTTTGAGTTTCGCGCTTGAAAGTATCCTCTAAATTTACTAAAATACAGGATAGGATTGCGTAACACTGTGTCAGAAGGAGTGCAGTACATATGCCCTACAATGTGTTACACAGTCTCCTGCAGTACATCTTGTTACTGGGTTTGATTTCTATATAAAGATGTTCTGCAAATAACTGAAATGTGCAATTCTTATATTTGGATTTTTCAGAAAAGTGAGTGGATTTTAAATTTTATTTTGATTGCAGTTTGAAAAGTAAAGGGTAAAATAGAGGACAAAAGTAGTTCCAACTATTGAACACTTCCCACATTCCCGGGAACACTCAAAATGCTCAACTATGAGTAACATTATATTGACTGATAGCAAAATACGTAGTTAAAACAATCGGGAATATAATTCATTTATCTGCTAAGGCAGGACTATCTACATGCATATGTATATATATATACATACACACAAACAGATACACTCACATACACACGTAGCATCTGCATACATGCATTTCCAAGGACTTACTCCTATCTAGTAAATAATGCTCTTTTTCCTTAGTCTTATGAAAACCAATGTCTTGGCTCTGCAAATCAAAGATGCTGATAAGTGCTAAATGCTTGATAAAGTAACAAGGAAGCCATGGGGAATTTAAATGAGTCCTAAAGTAGGACTCTCTAGAAAGACAGATACATTCAACACGCTTATTGCATGCTGCAGCAGAATTGCCAGATGACAGCCTGAGCCAATGATTTGGCACCAGGTGAGCAGACGTGGCTAACCCAGGGAGCTCAGGTGTAAGCAATGCACCTGAATAACTGGAAGGAGTGGAGCCTGGATCCACCCCTCCTCACCCTCATTTAAGAGTTAAAAGCTGAGGGAGCAGTATCTCTACAGACAGAGATCATGCTCCTCTTGAGCCATCACTGGTTGTTGGAAAGGGTGAGCCATTTTTTCTTCTTTACTCTATAGTGCTTGTATCGCATTAGAAGGCACTATCGTTGCCTTCTTTCGCCATACACAAGCATAATTCATGTTCTCCATCAACAGCTGCCATCCCTTTCCCCGTGTGTTTTCATTCATCACTAAGAGGAACGGCCCCCCCCTTCCAACATGTACAACAAAGCAGAGCATCCATCTCACAATTCTAATACAAGCATATTTTCCTGGCAAAATGCCCTGCTGAATGTTTTGCACCAGGTTTAGCAGTTGCAGACTGACAGATGTACATGCAACAAAGTTAACCACGACTTCCTGAATTAGCAGTCATTGCTGAGCCATGATACCTGGCTGCATTAGGACTCCTCTATCATTGCAATTGTAAAATAAAATGCAGTAATGTAAGCCAGCTTCAGAGCCACAGCAGAAGAAGAGCATACACAAGTAGAAAGGAGCAACTCATTTAGCTAGACTATTTTGGTTGCCTCTGATAATTTGTAAATTACCTTCACCTTACAAATGATTTCATGATGTAGTCACACAGAGAGCAACACAGTAATCAAACATAAACAGTGTCTATAAAACCTCATCCTTAGTGAGGTTATTTCTCTCCTTAGCAAAGATAAAGCATCTCACAGAAACATCTTTATTTCTAGTTAGCTAAATGAATATCATAAAGAGTGTAAAAGTGTTCCTTGATTGGTAACTCAAATTTTTATATTTGATTTCTGTTTTATATCCATTTTAAATAAAAGTCATGATTGACTTTTATTCAGACAACTATTTATGACAGAGCCGTATGGGAGTACTCATAATTACTATATTTGTACCTGCTATCAGTTTTCTACAAAATCACGAATAGCATGGGAGGGATGAGTAGGGACTGAGCATTCACTTCAGCTGTAAGATTTAGAGGGCATCAAGCTGAGCTGGTAAGAGCTCAGACCAAAATGAGATGTTTCCTCATGCTCGGGAACTCCCTGCCAGAGTAGTGGTAAATGCAAAATGCATAGCTTGGGCTCAGAGGGAGAAAAGAAACAAATGGCATATGGGATATGACATAGGCAGCTCAGGAAACTCCTTACTGAAGAGCATAACATATACTAAAATATACAAAGTATATTTTATATATTTATTATATGTTTTGTACAAGTACAAAATAGTTTGCACATAGGTTTTCAGCTTAGAGGGCTACGTCTTCAAGTTACACGTTAAGCCAAAGAGGAATTTACCACCGCAAGGCCGGTAAAATAAACAGATACCAGAAAAAGCCTTCCTCCTCCATTTTTAGGGGAATATTCGTGAGATGTGAGAATATCAGATTCCTCCACCTCTTTCTTGAGGCATCTGCTTATGGTCACTGTTGCAGACAATATATTGTATTAAACAGACTCTGAAATAGTATGACAGCTCTCCTGTAGGTGTCACGGATTTGCATTTACAGACACAATGTTCACAGAATGCAGTAATGAGTGAAATCTAGGAAGCAGACAGGTTAAGTCTTCTCTATTCTCATCCTCTTTCCCACTACCAAGTAATCCAAACCCAGAAAAGAATCTACCACCACCCTCCTTTTTGCCAGAACTAGTTTTGCCAGTAACTGCACACACGCAGTTACTTTCCTGTATTACAGAGTGCAAAAATTTAAATTCAGCAATTCTCACAGTAACCTAATTTTGTTCTATGAAGCATGCCTCTTAATCCAAGAGACAAGCTAAATTTGTCCAGTAAATTATTTCCTGTGAATGATTCACTCAATTCTACTATATCCAAACTCTCTTTAAAGTTCAAGGAATGCATAGCTAGCTAACCGAACACTGCAATTATGCTGGCACTTCCTTTAAAAGTCTCTCAAAAACACTATTTGCCTAGCTATTTTTGTCCTGATTCAGTAGCTGCTTGTGTCAGCACAAAGCAGCCATGAACTTCCTTGATACAGAACTGAGTCACATTTGTGTTTCATTTTAAATGCACACACACTGTTCTTTAATGCCCTTGTGTGTGTGTGTAAGAGTATTCAGACTCTACATATTTCCAGCTATATGCTACAGCTTTCTACTCTAATAAAAAGTATTACATTTAAAAATATAACATATACTCCTGCAGCTTTTAAATTACCCATCCTGCAGAAGAATAGGCCTGTATTTTTGCAAAGAATGTATGAGTTCAATGGCATTCGTAAGAGAAAAAGCCTTAGAAAAACCTAAGGCTTATAAAACTATTGCAATCATTTTAAGATGTAAGAGGGACTGCAAGGTGGGGAACAAGAGTGAGATTCCATTCTTAACATTTATTCTCATTTACAGCTCCCCAAGAAATTTAACACAGTTGTCCTAATGCGTCTACATTCTTTAGATACTAGAAGCATTACTTGACAGCTAAAGATTCACCAACACGAACACATGCTAAATGTGACAGCTGTTACACTTCACCAAGAAAGAAGTTTTCTAAGCATGAGTTTTGTTATTTTTTCAGTAGAGGACAAAGGATTACCAGCATTTAAATTACAGCTATTGTAATATGGTTAAAAATTTTACAGATACGTACCAATAGAATTGATAGAAACAATTAGTCCCACATATAAAAAAGACCAGAAGTCCAAGAGAAAGCATACGCATCCAGCTACCTACATGTACAGACTCCCAAGAGCTACTACAAATAAAACCAGACAAAAACCTCGAGGAAATAAAAGTTGTCACAGCACCGGCCATGGTTAATCCAATTATATGTGATACAGCCACCTGTGCTGCTGTAAAGAAGGGAATGAAGCCAGCTTCACCAGAGAAGGGAAAAATAAGAGAATCACAGAACCACCCATGTTGGAAAAGTCCTCCAAGATCATCTAATCCAGCTTCCCTCCTTCCACCAATATTTTCCCATTAAGCCATGTCAACATTTAACCATATACAACATCTAAACATTCCTTGAGCACGTCCAGGAATGGTAACTCCATCACCTCCCGAGTACCACGTTCCAGAGCCTGATCGCTATTTCAAAGAGAATACATTTTTCCTAATACCCAACCTGAACCTCCACAGCACAACCTGAGGCCACTCCCTCTAGTCCTTTGCTAAAGAGGGTTAATCCTTCCAGCGTTTACAGGTCTAACATTGGAATTTCTTAGTTTTCTGATGTCTAATGTTCTTGGATTTTACTCATTTCACTTTTTTTTTTTTTTTTTTTGTATTCCAGTACCATTACGATTACTTTACAATTTGTTTTACAAGAGGCCCAATTTACATTATAGATCAAACACAAAGCATTCCATTTTAAGAGTGCATTCTGTAGTGTGTCCTCCTCAGGTACCTATCCAAAAAACCTGTTTCAACAAAAAATAGCCACCTTTACAGCAGAAAAATAAGCTTCACTCTTTAACAGAGCCCATGGACTTACTCCTCACCTTTAAACAGTGACCTAATCTACATCTTCATACACTTTTCTTTCAAACCATAGGCATAATTCTGCTCCCGTTTCTATCCCAAACCAATATTCCCAACTGTAAAATTTCTACAACAGCAGTAGCAGACTTCCAAGTACGACTACTCTACAAAACAGCTTAAGGAGACACTTATTAGGGCCCCAGGTGCACAGCTAACCTCAGCTTCTCCCTTCCTTATGCTGACCGTGCCCAGGCCTCCACTCCCACCCCCTTGGGCTGTCAGCCCCTGCCCCAGGAACAGTGGCAGCGTCCTCGCTCAGACCAAGCCATTGCTAATCCCACCTCAGCTTTCAGATGGACAGGACCTGACCTGCTGCCCTGCCCTGTTGTTGAATCCCTAGGCTGCCCCTCACAACATGCTCAGCCTCACTCACCTTTACCTGAAGCTCTCCACTGCATTACCCCCATAGAGCAGCCCTACTCTGGCTACTCCAAAGATAAGTCACAAAGTAATAAAAATAAAGACAAAAACTCTTAAGTCATAGCAGATCCAGGAGAGGTGCCTCAAGTTCTAAACCACCAATGTGCAAGAGAGACAGGTGAGAGGTGGGCTCCTGTTTCTTGATCAAGATGTAACTGGGACCAGGTGGATGTAGGCAGGGCTAGGTTTGCACAAGGAGCACACCCTCGCTGCTGCTGGCACAGCTGAGCAATCTAAGGCCTTGGTGCCTGGTGACTGCCTAAGGCTGTGGCTGTTATGTTCAGCCCAGCTGCTTTGCCTGCTTCTGTGCTCATCTGAGATCTTTTTGTGTCATTCCAAAACTCATGGAGCGTGAACTGCTGGGAAGAAGGTGAAACATAGGGGGTGTGACAGAGCGCTCAGTAAAATGGTATCTGCTCAGCTGAAGATCCACCTGAAAATGCCAGAGTGTCTCCTGGGCTGGTTGTGGTTCTGTGAAGCAGAACTGACTGTGGCTAGCGGCCCTTAGCTGTGGCCCTGCTGCACAGCCAAGCACCAGGGCTCTCATAAGGCCCAGGGGCCAGGTATGGGCACTGCACTGTTGTGTGGCTCTACAGCTCTTGGCTTCCCACCTGCTCTGTGGGGACATGCCATTGCCTGCCTCCTAGGTGTGGATGGAGCACAATGGCTGCAGCTTAAATTCACAGCTGCCTGCCGCTTACTGAGACTTCAGAGTTGGCAGAATGCTGAACCATTGATGGCTTTGAAATCATTTTAATATGTCCCTGCCTTTTACCATTTAAAAAATGTGTTTTATTCCAAAATGTACATCATTTTTTAGTAGCTTGAAATTCACCCTAATGGTCCTTTTAGTCTGACAGGTTTAAGTTAAATTCTCTAATTCTCAAGATTATACCCATAATTGTCAGATAGAAATTCCAAGTAATTAATCTAGCTTTAACAAAACTATCTTAGATATTTGCTGCTATGACAGTTAGAATTAACCCTTTAAATTAAGAGATGTATAAATCAATGGGTTTTCTAAGAAACTTCCAATTACATGACAGAAATGCGTAGCATACCCCATTTTTCTTCTGACTTACAGAGAAAAAAAACAAAAAACAGTTTCTGCAGTTAAGCTTGAGGATTTGCCACACTGCAAAGATAATTTTGTTCTTTCTGAGTTTTTCAAAGCTCTTCCTCTCTTTTGTAACACCTACTTTTGCTATCTAGCTCACACGTAAATAATCTTACATTAAATACTTCTAAGTCTCTGCCACAAGAAAATACACAGCAACCACTATTGTCAGGCATAAACATATGACCTGAATTGACTGCCAAAAATAGTCTGTCATTCCTACTCTAAAACTGCTGGTTTGCTAGAAAAAAGAAACACATTTCAAATATCCCAGTGTTGCATCAAAATTGTATGAACTCAGCATATTAGCTGAACAAAGGCATTTACTGTACCTATTCAAAATACACTCTGTACTGTAATTTATAATCACCTCTTCATAATACGAAATGTATCAAACTAGTGTGTGCAAAGATATATACGTACATATATATATATGTACAAAATCTCCATTTCTGAATTTTATAATCTTTGTACAGAGTGAAATCCTTCTTCACTGAGAAGCAGATATGAATTTGCTGAGTAGGATGTAAGCTGGAACTCCAATAGTCTGTGAACAAAAAAATGCTTACTGGACACAGGAATCACATACTATTACAAATAAGAAAAATGAAAAACTCCAAATCGTAAGAAATGTCTAAATACAGTAGGAGACCTCAGATTAATAAATTGTGATGCATACAGTTCATCAGCTGAATACAATGGAATAAAAATGGAAAACATTAAAGATACTGTACAAGAATTTGCATCATGGTTTTTTAGTTTGTAGTTTGTTTTTTTTCAAGTTAACTCTAAGCACAGCTAAAGCCTATTTTCTGTGCTTATATATTACAGATATGCACACCAAATAGTGAAGACCATGTAGAGCTATGGTGTGACAAAACTTTAGGGTATGTTTTCTGCCATATAAGGATAACCACTATATCCAGTTTAGGCTGTAATTTTCCTGGAAAAGCACATCTACATTAGCAAATGTAATTCACTGAAGCCAAAAGTTATGTGAGTGTTTCATTTCATGAGCATTAAAGAAAACGATTTTAAATATTTTTTGACAAAAGCAACAGCTGCATAAATTAAAATGCAAAAAAAAACAGCTGAGTTGATAAAGATGGTATGAATCAGTTTCTCTTTACTGAAGTGAAAGCTTATTTAAAACAATTTTTAAGTTATCACTTTCGTTTTTCTTAGATAAAATTTTCCCCAAATAAACGGAAGCTCACCGTTTTCATTAATAATAAATGAAGTCAAAATTTTTGAACAAGCAAAAAAATAAATCTACATTTGATTACATGTGATTTTCTATAGATGGTGTATATTCCGCCTTGCACTGGAAAAGCTGAAGCTTAGTGGGAGGCAGTAGATGCAGCATCATCTAACCACTGACAACAGGTAACAGTGCTACTATATATCTGCGTACCATAGTACCACATATTCTCTTGAAAAAATCTTGTTTTGCACATCTTATTTCCACAAGTGGAAGACACAAATGCACCATCATTACTGAGGTATCTGAAGAAAATGCGATTTAAAACAAGAGAATATATCTTAATTTTAAAAACAGACCAAGTGTTATAATTCACTTGGTTCCGATCAAGTCTTTTAGCTCTCTAAAAGAAAAGATTGTAGGCCAATATTAAGTTATTCTTTTGGAATGTTCCTTTTGTCAGGAAAAATTATGCTAAAAGAGCACGTGTAGTCTTCTATGGGATTTGCTCATTTAGAAACCCATTTTGAGGCCTAAAATAACAGGCAGTCCTTTTTGCTGAAAGCAAAATTTTTTCATTCTAGCACGGATATTCCTATAAGAAGATCCATCTCAATTTCATAAACAACTCAACACTTCTCAAGATTTCCTTTCTTTCTGATAGAAACAGGCTCACAGCTGCAACCAATCACTGCCAGTGCATTTGTCAATTAGTTCTAAGGAAATCTCCTAGCACATAAGGCTCAGTTTATGATCAGACAGGAAATTATGGTCTATTATGCAATTTTATTCTGGTCTGTGATTGACTGCACAGCAAAGGGCCACTCAGTGGCAGCCAATGATACTTTCATAATTTCATAAAAGCAGATGGTGGAAATATGACACCAGTAGATCAGAAATACTGAATCTAATAGACAGTAAATGAAGTTTCTAGAATTAAAATTGAAGGATTTTAACATATAGTGTTCCTTTGCTGTGTATTGATATTACAAACTCTATGGTGTTTTCAGATACAGTGGAAGTTAGCAAAGTTCTGACCAAAAAATGTTCCCTTCCACTCAATTTAGACATGGACCTGTTGGAGCATAGTAAGGATGGTCAGAGGGCTGAAGCACCCATCCCAGGAAAACAGGATGGGAGGACTGGGGTTGTTCAGCCCAGAGAAGGCTCCAGGGGGATCTGACAGAAAGCTGGGGAGGGACTTTTTATAATGGCATGTAGTGACAGGAAAAGAGGTAGTGGCTTTGAACTAAAAGAGTGGAGATTTTATTAGACAGTAGGAAGAAATTCTTTACAATGAGAGTAGCGAGGCACTAGAACAAGTTGTCCAGAGAAGCCGGGCATGTCCCATCCCTGGTCAAGACCAGGCAGGATGGGGTTTTGGGCAACATGAACTAGTGGGTGGCAACTCTGACCACAGTAAGCTGTTGGAACTAGGTGATCTTTAAGGTCCCTTTCTACGATTCCATGGTTATTTACAAGAGATTTGTAATTAAGTAACCAGTTTTTAGGAAAGCAAAATCGGAGAGAGGAGCAGGGAGAAAAGGGAAACAAAAATATATGCATGAGTTGTAAAAAAGAAAATAAAAGTCAAATCAGACTATTTGGTTTTTGGAATTTTTGTAAATGAGAAAAAATATTTCTCATAGTGGAGAAAGGAATTTTCATCTGCAATAAAATTACATGCAAAATATTTGGAGGCATTGTTTATTTATGTTATCACATATGGTGGTAATTGCAAAATTGCAAATATTTATTGTCAGATATATGAAAGCCTTACTTCCTTTCTTGAAAAAAAAATCCAGAAGACCTATCACACGTCTCATGATTTCTAGGTAATTAACATAAGTCACATTAATAGGAGGGTTACTTCTTTAAATTTGCCAAAACAGAGTTATCTGGCTTTTTTTTTTTTTCTTTTTTTTTGCCTGTGATTAATGTAATTGAAACAGCAGCAGCAGTTAAACAGTTATACTATGTTAGTGAAACAGCTTCATTGCCATGATAAATTACTTCTCTGAGGATATTACTTACAACAAGCAGAGAAACCTAAAGAGTATTAAATCAGATTAAAAAGGGAACTTTACCTTTCTGAAGCCGGCATTTTTATATGCTTTTCACTCCTGAGCCTCACTTCTTAGTGAGAGGTAGGAAGAATTTCTAAAATTATAAAGGTTTCTGATTTTCACAGGAAGATATAGGAGCCTGCAGTTAAACCTGGTGGATTTGGGATATCTTAAATCTTCAGTAGTGGTGCTCTGGCTTGTCCATGAAATAATGTTAAGCCCTTTCATCTCAAAAATGGTTAGGACTCAAGTGGAAATATATGCCTTGTAAAAAAGAGCAAACATCCTGATTTAGCAAAGTGGTAAATCTGTGCTTGAAAAAGCAGGAAGGTCCAGGAGACTTCAGAAGCCCGAGGCCTGCATCCAGAAAACACTCACAGGATAACTGCTGACTAACACATAAAAGATTACATGAAAAATATAGTAAAGAAATTCTGGGTCTTTTTACTGCCCAAATAAACCATGATCCTAGAATTCTGCAGTTCAACTGATTTAATGGCTAATAATAATAATAACAGTAATAATAATAATGCTTGCATAATACTTCAACAGACCAGAACATTCCTCCGCATTACTACATTGGAGGTGTCATTAGGAGAAGGTAGGCCCAATGTAATATATCACTATTTATGTTGCAGTTTTGGATGAAGAGTTTCACCTGAACAGGAAAATCTCAGGAGTATGTATTATTATGAGAAATGTTAAACACCGAATGAAATCTTTCTGGATTTAGAAAGCTTTCCATGTACAACTCAGCTGCAAAGCTCATCAAACAAAGGAGGGGCACTAGCTTCCTATTCTACACTAATGTTACTGATGCAGGCCTGAGCACTAATACTTGATATCACTCAGTCTTACTCATCAAGGCTAGTCTTAATTGTTAGTTGGAGTGCACTACTTTGCACTCTTGTGAGAAACATAAGCACTTAAGTTAAAAAAAGTGCAAGGTGAAAAACACAATGCTAACTTCCAAACAATAGAGGCTGAATATTTTTGAGTGGTATGCAAAGGAAATAGATCAGTCTAGCTCCATATTCAGTTCACTAAATGAATGGTACTGAAAGTTCTTTGTCACAAAATAATGTAAAAAGAAAAGTATTTTGATAATTATGAGATTTCCATTAAATTGCTTTTTATTTAAGCACACAATTAAGAACTAGAGCATCAGAGAATAATTATGAAAGAAACCATTGTTTTAAAACTGGAACTAGAAGCAATACAGTTTATATAGTATGAAATATCCTGACCTCATGAACCACACTGCAGAAATACCTGATGATCAAGAGCTGCAAGGTTCATTCCACATAATGTGGGAGGGACAGATACAGTGGCTGCTCTATGGAAGCTACCATCGAGAGGCAGGAAATTACAGTGGCTTTCCAGGGATCCCCACACCTCCACTGAAGGACAGACTAAGACGTATAAACAGATCCCTAGATAGTTATGGACAGCCTCATCAGTTCTTATTGGATCACAAACTGCCCAAAGCTGTAAATGATTCCTATATAGTTAAGGAATAAGAGTATTTATTCATGCTGAATCTACCAAAGAATGAACACAGCTTAACTAATGGAACAGAAAATGTTTGATTTCAGTATAAGAATTTATTCAACTAATGTTATACCACTAATGTAGGCTTAAAAATATAAAATTATTTTGCTATATTATTACCATCTGGTAGAGAGTACAGAACTTTGGATGTTTTAGAATATATCATATAAATATTTGGCTCGCAAATTATAAATAATTATAAACATGGAATCATAACTTTTTTCAGAAAGCATTGTTCATTAAGATATTAAAAATAATCACTTCTAGGAACTTTCAATATAATTTTCTTGTATTTTTCTTTTCTCAAGTCTCTGAGAGGTTCATCTGGATCTATGAGATTTTCAGCATATTAAAATAGATGGTATTAGTCTATGGCTTTGATAAAAAATTATTTTTAAAGTGCATATCAATGCGTACTTGATAAAGAACTAGAATATTACAGATTCAGTCATGAATATCAGATGGAATATAGTAAATACTTGATCCAAGTATTAGAATAATATTTAAAATAACAAGTGAAAGCATGTTATGGGACTGTCAAAAGAATTGGCACTTTGATTTTCCCATATTTTAGAAAACTTCCATGCATTAAGACTTCGATTTCAAGAACCCTATATCTATATGTAACTTTCTTTTTTTTTTTTTTTTTTTCCCCCAATAACTTTCTTTTCTTCTTTCAAAGTAAATTTGACTTTCAAAATTTAAAACAAGAACTCAAACACTGGCTCTTAATCCCAATTCAGGATTAATTCCTTCCACCTGTAATTGTATATCTTTTTTTCTTCTCAGGTTGGAGAACACATTTCTTGAACAGATATGATACAGACATACTACCTTGAATTACATAAGAAATAAACCCCAAAGGTTTGCCTTTGAAACAACAACAACAGCAAAAAAATGGTGTAGAATAAGGGAACTACGTATGACCACTATTTTATAGCACTTAAAAAATTTTGCTTCTCTCCTGTTGCTACTTATAAAAGCAAAGGAATGTAAGTAAAATGAAAGATTTAGGTACTATTTAAAAAAAAAAAAAAAAAGGAGGAAGTAGCCTGCTTGTCAATGCTGAGGTAGGATATTACTCAAGGATGTGAGAAGATACAGACTTCAGGACTGTTAAGAATCTCTATTCACCATTCTGTTGAGTAGTCTGGGAGGGATACATTTTATCTAACTGGTGAATTTTGGCAGTCATTGAACCGTATCTGAAAGAGCTCACGTTCAAATGTTGTCTGTATGCTTGTATTATTTACTTGGGATATAAAAAAATCTTTTCCAAATTATACTCCAAAAAATATGCAAGTATACTCTAAAAAAAAAACTCTGAAAATTGTATTTCCTTACTGTCAAGCAAAAGTATGATGAAATTAAGATGATGAAAGCCTAGATTAACCCACATTACTTCACACAGATGTTTTTAGTAAAAATATGCTTCTCTATTTGAGTCTTCTGTATGAAAGACACTTCTGTATCTTACGTTCCCTGTGCTTTTAGATAAAAGGAAGATGAGAACTTCCTTGCCCATTTCATGAATCATGAAGGAAAACCTGACAAAACACTTTGGCAGACCAATCTGAATTCAAGAATGGCTTCTGAATGACGGCTGTGTGGTTTTGTATTCAATTATTATGTTATTTATCTGTTTATTTCCTTGAATATAATATTTAGTCAGAAGAATTCACCATATATTTTTAGTCTGATTTGCAATGCATCTCACATCAGTGTTCAAATTGAATCACCTAGGTAATTAGGACCAGTTTGTCTGGGGAGTTTGTAAGGCAGTGAAGAATCACCGCAATCCACTGCAGTTACACCCTGTTGTGTTTATGTGTGCACTCACTGACTGCTCTAAGATTACAGCTTGATTTGTTGAAGGAAGAATTTTCTACAAAGACTTTCATAAAACAGTAATGATAGATAGATACTAACTTTAAAGCAACTGTGATGAATCAGTGAATACCTATGATGGATGAGATGGGGAGGTGGCTAATGGTAAGGTGCTCCTGAAGCTCAGGGAAGGATGCTGGGAGTGACTGGCAATAGCTCAAAGAAGGCTGAACTTAACTCAGTAAAGAGGACCAGAGGGTGGTATTTGGCCTACATGAATTGTTCTATCAGCTCAGTGGATAAGCCAGGTGCACCAGTTCAGTGAATCAAATGGTTTTTCCATGGAGTGAATCAACTAGCTGTGTAACTGTTCGTCCCTGACTAAATTGAAAGCGTACAAACTTCTAACTGCATGTGCCATACCAGTATGGGTAGGGATAGACATGAACCACAATCAAACACAGAGAATAAAAAAAAAAATACAGTAAACGAACAGTGCTTCAAAGGTAGCAGTGGTCTTCAGCTGACTCTCAATACATGTATTTCTTCCTGGTTACTGGGGGATGCCGAATGTCATGACAGTGAGTGTATTATACCAATAGGTACTGAGAATCACAATCATGTTGTGATGAAGCTGAAATATTGAAAATACCATACTCTGCAAGATGTAATTTTCCCAGGTATTGTTATTTAAGTGCATTGTTTTATTGTTCTGCTAACACAAAAACCCATGTAATGTCTTAAAGCTTTAAATAAATAAATTTGGTATTAAATATTAAACCTTTAACTTATGGAATATCAAAAAGAATCTGGTCAGGATTCAAACAAGGAACAGTGTTCTGTGCTTGAAGGAAAATGCTCATTTATTTACCCGTACTGAATAAAGTTCATCTAGAAGTCTTCCTTCCTGGGAAAGACAAATGATAAATTGTATCTAAAGGATTGTTTTCTAGCACAGCAAATAAGATGTAAGAAATGCTTATTTCTAGTCTTACTTGCTTTTCCAGTGCTGTCAATTAAAAAAAAGAAAAGCTTTACTCATCAATATATCACACATGCTAAATGACAAAGTTAGAATTTCACAAACTATAGAGAATAGAAGTGAAAACAAGCTCAGTATTGAAATGCAACCTTTGTTTGGTTCCTTTGTTGTATCAGGAGACTTATTTCAGTCACTTGTCTTGTCACTGAATAAGTGATACTAGGATGAGTCATTTTCAGGGAATTATTATCAGCCTAAGAATTGATCGAGTTAACTGTGGTTGTAACTGGAACAGGTCTTGTTCTCCAAGTAGCGTTGCTTTGTTCAAGACATCATAACGGAGTAAGTTAAAGTCCTGTCAGTTTTTTCTCCTAAGGCAAAGCATACCTTAAAAGGACGACTTGTTGGGAATCCTGATCAGAAAGAGGTAAATTTTAATTTCTTGCTTGAAAAAATTTTACTGTCTTACATTTTGTTTCTAGATAATGGAAGCATGCATTTTGTGACAAAACAGGCCTACTCAAGCAAGCAAATGATCAGCCAGCTCTCAATCATTGTCACAACCGAGGGAGTATCTGTGGTGTTTCCAAGCAACTGTTGTTTGCAGAAATAAATCATAGCAATACCAAACTAACACTGGGGAAGTGACATGCAGCTATCTGTTTGTTAATTTTATCTGCATACACAGTACACTGGACACCTGAAAAATTATTTTTTCTAATTGTCCCTATGAGTTGTGGAGTAAGTTATCTCATTATCTGCTGACCTATGGCACTAATATCCAGCTTCTTTAAAGAAAACATAAAACCCCTACTGTGGAGTAGTTACATATTATGCATAATAAGCTACCACAGAATTCTTCAAAAGTAGATTTGTTTTGTGCTAGGAATTTCTGTAGTTGACTATCATCAGAACTATCAAATTAACTTTAAAAAATAATAAATAACTTAGATTATCAGAAGGGATTACAGATATTTTCTTCAGCTGTCACACCAAACCATTCCAAGCTATCTGATTATCTAAGGACAAATGCATATCGTAGGAAAATAAAATTGAAGCTTTATGACATAATGAAGTACAAGCCAAGTACTCAAATAATCCTGTTCTAGAATCTTCCCCAACTAAAAATACACGTCATCACACTAATAATAACCTACAATGATGTAAAAACATTTCAACACCCTCTCCCATGACAGCCCTGTAGGTAAGCTTAGTACATGTGGGATAGATGAGTGGACAGTGAGGTGGACTGAGAACTGGCTGACTGGCAAAGCACAGAGGGTTGTGATCAGCAGCACACAGTCTAGTTGGAGGCCTAGTACCTAGCAGTGTTCCCCAGGAGCCAATACTGGGCCTGGTCTTGTTCAACATTTTCATTAATGATCTGGATGAAGGGATAGAGCGTACACTCAGCAAGTTTGCTTATGATCTGAAGCTGAGAGCAGTGGCTGACACACCAGAAGGCTGTGCTGCCGTTCAGCAAGACCTGGACAGACTGGAGGGCTGAGCAGAGAGGAACCTGATGAGGTTCAGCAAGAGCAAATGCAGAATCCTACACCTGGGGAGGAATAACTGCATGCATCAGTATGAGTTAGGAGATGATCTGCTGGAGAGGAGCTCTGCAGAGAAAGACCTGGGTGTCCTAGTGGTCAACAGGTTGACCATGAGCCAGCAGTGTGCCCTTGTGGCCAAAAGGCCAATGGTATCCTGGAGTGCATTAAAAAGAGCCAGCAGGTTGAGGAAGGTGATACTCTCCCCTGTTCTGCCCTGGTGAGGCCAGAACTGTGTCCAGTTCTGAGCTCCTCAGTTCAAGAAAGACAGGGAATTTCTGGAGAGAGTCCAGAGGAGGACCGCAAAGATGGTGTCTGTTGAGGTCAATCCAAAGAAATACAGTTTCTTGCAGCATCTTTTCTCTTCAATTTTAATTGCTGTGTTTTTGAAACATATTTAGTAATGCCAAGCATGAAAGAAGCAAAACAGTTATCGACAAGGAAAACAAAAAGCTTCAACAGTACCACTGAGACCTCAAAATCATTCCTAAGGGCAAAATCAATCCTTATGTTAAAAGAAATGTTGGGGTAGCAATTGTCTCTGTCAGAATGATCATTCTCTCCGATAACAGGGTGATAGCAATCATTACGTATTTTTCCTTAAGCAATCTGCATATGTATACAGACAACTTTTTCAGGCCTCCCTCTTCACTATCTACAGTCTCCTAGTAGGGAGCATGCCTAACTGCCATTCTGAAAGCAAGGCAAAGTTAGAACCTCAAAAGCAAGTTACCCCTCCTGAAACCAGATCCTTCTCTTTTCTCTCCCAACTTTGAAAATATACTGCATGTTCTTTACTTTAAATACAGACAATAAGTAGTTTTTCCAGTAATTTGTGTAGACTTTAACTACTATGGTGCGAAGCAGGACAAAGTATGCCTCATGAAGTAGTTAAAATAAAACCCAAACAAAAGCCAATTGTTGAATTTCATCCAAATCATAACATCAAAGAACCTGACTATAGTCACAAATATCACTAACCGGTAATTCAAGTACATAAATCTGCATTTTGGGAGCTATAATACAAGATGAAGCTTTTCCGGAGGTATGAGGTTTAATTCACAATGATCGCTAAGATAACCCAGAGAAAAATAGTGAGAATGGAGAAGTATTGCTTCCAAAAATATTCCCAACATAAGCAAATCAAAATTTCTTTTATATTCAAAGTAATATAAATATAGACCTTTAATGTGGGAAATAGACCTTTAGACAACAACACGCATGGACTTCTAATGCTACATCTACATTGACTAAAGAGATATTCCCAGAATTCTCTTCAGCCACAATCTCTGAACAAAGAAAAAACAATGGATGAGATAATAATCACTCTTAGGGTCAATTAGAAGATAAATTGCCTTTCTAATTAACACTATTCACAAACAGATCTTGAAAATATTGTGCACACTTCTGTGAAAAGGATTATGTAAATAACACGCATCTGCAAAATTGTTGACTGTCCCAAGATTTCTGTTTATTGAGTGCAGAAGTCTAGTAGGCCTATTCAGTAAATAATGTAGGATTTAAAAATTATCATGCATGTGACAACATAAATTTACCCAACTGACAAGCTCCTTTTTTTTTTCTTATAAATAATGCATATTAAAAAAAAAAAAAAAAAAAAAAAGAAGAAGAAGAAGAAGAAGAATATCCAGAACAGAATAATAATATATTCTTGGAGATGACTAGTGTGTACATACAGGTTGTAGCTTTAATTTTTTTTAATGTGAAATGGCTCTTGAAGGTATGAGTTTGAATGAGTGGAGCTACACCACAGTTAAAGTGAGATGAATTTCCAATTTTGAAAGACATTACTGTGTGCTCTAAAATCAACAAGCATGCTCACACTGTCTTGAAAACTACTAACCTTGAATAGTGTAGAAAGCAAATTTAGTAATAAATAAACAGTACTTCGAGACTAAATTTCTCTCACTTAACTTTACCTATCCAAAAGTGAAACATCTAATTCAAATTATTTCTCTAGATTCTCTCTCATATCAACAGAGAGCTTAGTAACTGCACAGCATCAGTCCCCCTTGCTACAGAAGGAACCTAGACAAAAATCCTGTTGTACTGAAAGTCTAAAGATACAATACTGACACAGTTTTAGGGAGACAGGATGCCTATAGACTGCTAAAGATAGGTAAGGATGAGGCAAGCTTTCAGACACAAAAGCTCTCCCTCAGGTCTGAAAAAAACCAGCTTTCTTCAAAGTTAGATAGAACTTGACAAATACGACCTTATTTTGATGACCTTGGACCACTTACTTAAAAGAAACAGGTACACATTACAGCAAATTGTATATAACAGTGGAAACTTTGCTATATAAAAGGACAGTTGATGAGGTTCTATGTAGTTAATTAGTTTTAGCCATACAAAACTTTAAACATTTGTCCATCAGAGTGTTTGATGCATTAAAACTTTTACTTTCACAAAAGCGCTTTTCACCCAGGCTACATTCGTAGTCAAATAACAACTTTCAATGTAAGTTAATGTTTTCCAATTTGACAAAACTGGTTTTAGATGAATCCTACCCTTGTTAACATTTCCTGAAATACCATATACCTACTCTGCCATCTGATTAATGATAATTAACATGTTACACTTGACCAGAAATATCTCTTACTCCCTCCATAACGAAAGGGATATTTGGAAGATAGGAATTACTAGCCAAAGTATCTTCAGATCATGTGACACATTCCAGCAATTATCTTCAAGAACATAGTCTTGTACATTTTAATACCTCAATGAATAAACTACAATGCAAAGGTTCATGGCACTTCACTGAATGCAGTGTATGTACATGCTAACTGATATGGGCTGGGATCTACTTCATATAAAATCATTCTCTCCATTCTACCTAAGTGATATTGTCCTCAGTCTAAAAGCTAATTTTAATAAACAAAATGTCAAAATGAATTTGATACTACTTTCTTATAATTCACGACAAGGAACAATATATTTATAAATTATCATTCGGTATATACGTAATCCTCTAATAAGCCTCATTTATCACCATGTAAATAAATAATTGGAAGATACTTGCTGAAATTCCAAGAGGTTTTCTCATTATATGATGATCATGAAATGATCTTCATCATTTCTCACGAAATGATCTTAACATAAATGTTTAACAAAAGATGGAATGAACTAGATGGTATTCAAACAACAACACAAATGTGTATGGTTATATTTTTCCTTATAATAACATTCTTTGATTTGTTCATTCCAGCATAGCCTGTATTTTAAACATAGTCCTTAGATATCAGTAATCTTTATTCACACCAAATGTATGCATGTCCCAAACCATAATGATGTTTCTCACAGTAGAAATGCCAGCTCGATGTTACAGAGAAAGAACTGAGGCATGGAACAAAGTCAGTGAGTTATAAATGGTCCTTTGGGAACCTTGCCTGTGAACACAGAACTTCTGGATCCCAATTCAGAGCTTCAGTCACTAGACCATCATTATGTTTACATAGAAGAAAAAAATCCTACATATGTGTTTATGGTGACAATGTGATAAAATCAGATGACTTTTCCAATTAAAGTTTGTCACACGCTCAGCCATGAACCTGAAATGTTACTTTGAGGATGATGCTACTCTGAAGGTGAGTACCTTGTTTAGCCTCAGAGTTACTGTGCTGTATCAGCTTGAGTTCGTATGAGTGCAAAACTGGCCTCTGGAGAACAGAGCACAGGAATTCAACCCCAGTATATAAAATGGACATCATCTTTTTCAAAAAGTGTGCTATGGGGCTTCTCCGACATTGATGTTAAATACATCAAACCAACTCAATTTGGAAATACAGATTTTCTCTGGCACATTTTTCAAAGAATTCAATGCTTAACTCAAAGACTTTCAGTGCATAAATCATAATGTTCTAAATTACTTTTTTATTTGTTTGGTTTTAGACTTCATTTATGTGTACCTAAAATTCAATGCTAGATGAAACATTTTTTTCTTTGTTTTAATTGTCTACAGATAGTTCCATCCATTACTAAATTTATTAAATCCTTTGGGGATTTATTTTATGTTGTTTGCTGAAGAAAAATTAGAAAAATTTTAACTGGGAAAAAGCAAAGCATCCCCATGCACAATTAAAGTATGTTCCTCAGCTGTACTGCTTTGTCTTTCTGTACTCATTACTCACTCTTCTATCTTTAAACAAATGCTCATATTAGAAGAACAATGTATTTTATAAAGAGCCAACTTTAAACTAAAGCATTTCTAATTAATAGATATATAAATGTATTTATTGATCCAAGATGGGTTAAATCAAGCAGAGCAGCTGAGCAGACCAAGATGAAATATAAGTGTGTTTCTGTTCAGGCACCAAGAAGATAAATAACTAAAATGGACTACTTGGCTCTAAATGACAGTATTAACTGAATAGGCAAGTCTGGCACAGTTGAAAGAAGGTAGTCAGCAGGCATCTTATAATACCCAAAAATGAGTTATATTAAATTTGACTGCAAGAAGCACCTGCAAGGAATCATTACTGAATGCTCAAGAATTTCTGAAGACTAATAAAGTTAATTGAATGCACATGCACAACAGAATTTGGCTAAGAAAGGAAGAATATAATTTGAGGCCTACTCAATGGGTCATCTAACAAAGCAATGTTGACTGAATTTGCAACAACGCTCATCAGTATGCAAGAACAGAAAATACACAATAATGGGAGAATTCTCTACTGAACATAGTATCATATCAAGGAGGACTAATGCCTAAATTTTTAGATATCTTTAGTGACCATGACTAATCTTGACTGCACAGGACTCCTCCTGGTTCAAAATGTAAACTCTGATAGTAATGCTCTAAAACAAATAAACAGCAACAACAAGAACAAAACTCCACAAGCCAGAACCTTTTACTATGAAATACTACTATAGCACAAATGAAGGCAAGAGCCTTTATTTGAGAAATAGGTGTTACAGGGAAAGATATGAAAGAGGAATTAACTCACCCCTCCCGGCAACAGTCCAGAGAAAAGGATGAGCCAAGGAACGTGACCCTCCCCCGTTCGTACCATCCCGCAGCAGGAGGAGAAGGGCGGGGGAAAAGGGGGGCCTGCGCAGACTCAGATAGCACGGGAAGTATCGCGGAGACAGAAGGGGGGCTCTAATCACCTCCCTGCCCGCTCCAGGCACTCACAATCTCACATAGCTCACCCATTGGTTCAGGCTGTGACCTTGGAATTCCACTACAACTACACATAAAAAATCCTGAAGACCATAGGAAAATGAAGATACTGAAGTTATTTTTAAAGGAAATTTGAGGAGTAGCTAAAAGAATGAAGCACTATCATCAGAGAAGGAAGCGTTTAAAGACTGGATTACAAGCTGAGAGTAAACGCATACAAGCTCTCACAAAAACTTTAATCATACTTTAGATAGTCAGAAGTGTTAACTAAGACATAACCATAATTGACAACACTCATCCAAGACTTCTGAAGAAACTTGAATATATAATTGCAGGCTTATCAACAACCAGTTTGAAGTCAAAACTTAAGTTAGGCTCAGGTCAAGTTGGTTCATTAATCTCTACCAGTGGCAGAAAATGAGGGAACAGGAGAATATAATAGTCTCCTGCTAAATGAGTAAACAGCTTAGGAAGGAGGAAGAATTACAAGGATATACTTTACCGACAGAAGGATAATAATGAGGAAGAATAATCTAGTCAAAAACATGCATCTGGATAAACAAAACTTTTCACAACAGTCCTTACTAGAGAAACAATGAAAGAAATGAAGCTTGATATGCAACACAACACAAAAATGAGGAAATGGAAAAAAAAAAAAGAAAAAGAAAAAATCAAACACCATATTAAAAGAAAATATTTCTTTCAGATAAACAAGTTGAAACTCTGGGTATAAGAGTAACTGTATTATAAAAAAATTCCAAAGGCAATTGACCAAGGAGACATTCATCATGGAATATCAACTGTGTGGGGCTACCCTGCATCTCCTACAAGTCTGTAAACAAAGGAATGCTGTGATAAGCCAGGGCAATCCCATACTGCAGCAAAAACATTGTTCTGCACTTTCCTTATATTCTTTTCCTTATTATTTACTTCAAGCTACCACTGGAAATAAGATTCTGCTGTAGACTGAGCACAGTCTGATCCACTACAATCAGTGCTGATGTTTTTATAACCAGCCTTGTAGCTTATCACTTGGAAGAGTTTTGATTTTGGCTACTTTTAAATGAAAGGAAGAGGTAATGAGGGAACTCTGTATGGGCGACGGATGGAAATAGGAACACACAGTAACCTAGTGAAGAAGTGGTTAGAAATGTCTTAAAGTTAATGCAGGATAACACTTTTCACCAGGATAATACAATCAACAAAATCAAAAGCAGATGCGGGTTAAGGGGAATAACTTTGAAACCCTGAGAAATGACCAAGACAACTCCTTTTGAAATTCTACTATTACACTATGATTGGTAATCTGAAAAGAGCAAATATCAGACTGAAGGCAACAGCTGGAGTGGCAAGATACAAAATCAAGCACATGTTCAAGGAGATGAACAATCAAGTGGGAAAGAGATGGAGAACTAATTCATGAGTACTGGAAAGAGGAGGGCATACATATGGAATTAATTGGAACCACAGAAAGAGGAGGACAAAAAGACAGTTTTGAGATGAAGGAGGAAAGAATAAATACGAAGTGGACTGAAAAGAATGGCAGGTGAGACATAACTGGTCACATGGACAAGTAATCAATTACTTAAAAGCAATTACTGTGGAATTGCTCAGTAGTGCAAAGATTCAATTAAGCTGAGAAGCAATTATATGAAGAATCAAGTACTGAATGAAGTAAATACGGAGAGAAAGAAAATAATATGAATCGATAACATAGATAATCAGTAATAGCGTGAACCACTTATGTCAATATGTACATACGGAATTAATCAATTATTGGGAAAACAAAAGTAGTGAGAATTAATTAATGTGTCTAATACAAAAAGAATATAGCTACTGAAAAAGCATGCTGAAAATATTAGCCTGGTCTTTCCTTTCACACTCACTTCAAACAACGAAATATTTAACTCTGACCTTCCATTTTTGCTTTTTAGACAGCTTAGAATGTTATACCTATAATAAACATTCAGTTCTCAACAATAGCTAGGGTAGTTTAAGAACTACCCTAACCTGCTATCCAAAAGTACAGTTGACATCAATACCTATACATTACTTTTGGCGATTTTGAAGAACGGAGATGCCCATGTCATAAAGTCTGTAGTCTGCAGCCAGGCTAGAGAAAGACATCTCTTCTTATCATCTCATAAAAATGTATTTTTGCAGATCTTACAGGCTGTATGAAAGATCCCTACACTTATGAATAATCAGTGACACAACTAGGATAGATCTGTGCCTGATTATGAAATCTGAGCTACTAGTAATATCTGCCAGAGACAGAAATACATCTATCATGTATTGCTGCTCGTATATTAGCTTAAATAACTTTTCTTTCCTCATATTTATATCTCTGATATATTTAGTAAGCCATCACATTCTACACTTTCACTAGACTGAAAGGAAAAAACAGCCTGCTATAGAATCTCTCTCTTTTGGCACTCAAGAGAATTGTAGAAAAACCCTCAACCTTGACTATACGATATGCAGATATCTCAAAATGTCAGATACCACAAAAATGTGTGGAGATGTTAACTGTCATCTGAAAACAGTATGCCTATGGTAGCGGGACCCTGGATCCATGCCAATGAATCTTTGCTAGAACTGTTGTGCTATGTCACGGGACTCTGCTGAAATGACAGCTTTTAAAGTCAGAACTAATTCACAAACCCCTGTAACATTTTCCAAAGAACTGTAAGGATGTATCTCAAATGCCTTCTGTAGGAAGATCTCTTCATTCTTCTGATCAGTGCTATAGCCTAATGAGAATCAGGGCAGGAGGCAGTTTGAAATTAAGATGTGTGAGTGTAGGGTTCTACAGTGAGATTCTGCTGTTCTGCCAGATATCCACCATTACCATTATCAAAGACATTCCCATTAGAAGTCAGTGGAACCCAGAGAGTTTAGCTGGACAGCATTTAGCTGCCTGACCAGTAGGTTCCCTGTGTTATTTGATATGCACTACAACAGATACAACATGCACGTGGGGCTTACAGATGGAATACAAAATGTATGGGAGACCATTCACTTTCGTGGTGGCACCTGGAGGCTGGGCAAAAAGCAGGAGAGGATCTTAAATGGCACAACATGCCTGTGTGCAGGAAACAGAATCACATCCTACATGCCCATGTTCAGGGTAAAAGTCACTATCTTCTCTTTGGACCTCTTACCCTTCACTACTGTACTGTCTGTAAAGATTGGATGTCTATTGATAGGAATGAGAGGACAGACAGCAAGCACTCCTGCAGGCATCTTAAATATACACATTTTAAGTCAGGTGTTTGAATCTTCCCAAAATTACCAGAAAGCTGAACAGGATCCACCTCAATCTTTTCCTTAGAATTAGCAGCCCAGAAATGCTAAACATGTTTTTATTTATTGAATTATTTTCCATTAACCTCTCGTGGAAAAGAATGATCAGAAGTAAATCTGTATGCCAGATGAGTATTTATCAATATTCATTGCAATGGACAAGATTTCTTTTGCTCTTCTGGATTATATTATCTGATACATCAGTAAAAATACTTACAGAAAACATGCAAGCAAATGCAGAAGTATAATGGGAATGAGTATGAAGAATAAAAATGCATCAGCTTGAAACAACATAAAAAAAAAATTAGTATCTCAGTATGATTGGATCATTTCCACTCTCTGGAAAACCAGAACATCGAGACACAAACATAAGAGCAAGTATTGCTAAGAAATCTAACAAAAATTGGAAAACAGCATATAACGGAAAGAAAAGAGATTTGATAATTACAGGCTCATTAATTTTACCTTAATAGCTGAAAGGCTACAAAATAAATTTTGAAGGGATGTATAATTAAACTCTTAAATGAAAAATGAGATAAAAGGCTGTATAAGTTTACAAAGTTGTAAAGCTCTGTGCCAAGCTGAATATGTCTCTTTCTACGAAAACTCTTTGTTGTTGTTATTGTTGCTTGTTTTCTTTTAAGACTGGAAAATGAAGATTTAATTGTTCTGAAGTTTAATGAAGCTGACACACAGCAATGAAAAGTTCAAAACTTCTATTACTCTCTCTAATATAAGACATTAAAAACTAAAGAGGAGAAAACAATGAGCTATGCTAGAATAATTTTACTTTTAGAGGTCCATAAGAATTGACTCTGGGATTAATAACTGTTTGATTCTTTGACTTTAGCTTAATAGATAATGAAATTTGTTAATTTTTACTTTTCAAAGTTGGGAGGCATCATCAGTACAACACAGGATTAAAGAAGAGAACATCTTTATTAACGATCTTGATGAGGGGATTGAGTGCACCCTCAGTAAGCTTGCAGATGACACCAAGTTGGGAGGGAGTGTTGATCTGCCACAGGGGAGAAAGGCACTACAGAGGGACCTGGATAGACTGGATCAATGGGCCAAGGTTAACTGTATGAGTTTCAATAGGGCCAAGTGTCGGGACCTGCATTTTAGTCACAACAACCCCAGGCAACCCTACAGGCTTGGGGAGGAGTGGCTGGAAAGCTGCCTGATGGAAACGGACCTTGGAGTACTGATGGACAGTCGGCTGAATATGAGCCAGCAGTGTGCCAAGGTGACCAAGAAGGCCAGTGTCATCCTGGCTTATATCAGGAATGGTGTGTTGAGCAGGACTAGGGAAGTAGTCCTGCCTCTGTACTCAGCATTGGTGAGGCCTCACCTCAAGTACTGTGTTCAGTTTTGGGCACCTCAGTACAGAAAGGACATTGAGGTGCTGGAGCAGGTCCAAAGAAGGGCAACAAGGCTTGTGAAAGGCTTGGAGAATATGCTCTATGAGGAGCGACTGAAGGAACTGGGGCTGTTTAGTCTGGGGAAAAGGAGGCTGAGGGGAGACCTTACTGCTCTCTTCAAATACCTGAAAACTGCTTACAGTAAGAGTGGGGTTGGTCTCTTCTCACTGGTGACAGGTGACAGGACGAGGGGAAATGGCCTCAAGTTGCACCAGGGTAAGTTTAGGTTGGATATCAGGAAAAACTTCCTTACTGAAAGGGTGGTAAAGCACTGGAATAGGCTCCCCAGGGAGGTGGCTGAGTCACCATCCCTGGATGTGTTTAAAAACTGTTTGGATGTGGTGCTCAGAGACATGATTTAGCGGAGGGTTGTTAGAGTTAGGGTAGCATGGTTAGGTTGTGGTTGGACTTGATCTTTAAGGTCTTTTCCAACCTGAGCAATTCTATGATACTATGATCTAAGAGCTGGAAAACAAAAAAATTTAAACAAGATAAAATCTACAAGATTCTGCTATAAGCTGGTGGCTTATTGTGCAGGTATAGCATAAATTTATGCAGCAATTAATCACAGAAAGGCAAAGTGATCCTATAATTTATCCAAAAAACTATTCAGTATTATTTTGGATGCTTTATGTATTGGTATATCCATGTAGCATCTTCAGTTGCAGAACCAACAAACCCTTGGAGAGCGTCTAATTTTCCCATAGAGTTATCACAGAAATTTTCTCAGTGATTCATGGGCAAAATCCTGGCCTCACTGTGTTCTTCACTGTCAGTATTGTACTTACAGATTTAAGGTATGGGGCTATTATTATTGGGGCTGTTATTAGTAATTTGCCTTCTTTTGTGTAACATAAGACAATTTTACCAAATCATTTCTATACACTCCTGATAATTTAATGTTGAGCTATAACACAGATTATAGAAAGAAAGCCAGTTTCTATGCAGTTGAGAATTCATCGGACTTTTATGTAAGCTGCTCTAGTAGCTTGTTAACCTAGTTGTAAATATATATACCTTCATTTTAATGAAATCTGTCTAGTTTCAATCTGTCTAGCCCAAGACTCCAAGCATTCCATCTTGTATATCTTTTAGATTTAAAAGTACTATATAGTAAAGTAACTTCTTCCTATATTAGTAAAGTCTATGATCAAGCAATATTGCAATTGTCTTTCTGACAGAATAACACGATTTGCTGCTTTAGTCTACCACTGTAGGATAGATATACCAGATCTTACAGTTTTTTCCAGATTATCATCACTTTTCTTAAAAGATGAACATCAGGAATGGACAAAGCCTCCTCATAATAATCAATACTGTCATAAACAAATGCTGACGAGCCTCTGCTTGTATACAGGAATTACATTTCCTTTATTTGCCACCACATCACACCGAAGCTCATCCAATTGAGCAACATCTTTTATGACGCTAGGTCCTTTGACTGTTTTTAAAATGACCATCCTATAGAAGTGCCACATCCTTTGCTTCGTTTAGATCTGATCTTGAATTAATCTTTGTTTAAAAAGATCCTGGTCAGATTTGATAATTTTAATGTGAAGTCCAGATCACTTTATAGAACTGACCTACTATGGCCATGTAACTAGTATTGTTTCCTCTCACCAATGTCAGTGTTTAAAGGTGTTATAAATTGGGATTTTATCTCTCATAATCTCTACTCATGTGCTTCTGACTCCCAACAGTAGCTTTATGGTAGAACTGAGAGCACCTTTAACTCCCAAATCATTATTCATTTATTATTCAATGGCATAGATACTAATAATTAACTCACTAATATATGAATCACTGGTGTAAAGCATCACACATATGAAGAACAATTTTCACATCGTGTCATGGTTTTATGATTTTTGGTTATCAGTGTCCCACATCATAACATCATGTAGTGCACTGGTAGTTAAAGTGTTCCGGGTACCTGTCCCCAAAGAGAAGAAGAACTATGCTCCCCAGAAGACTGTTCACTGTGCTGTTATCATTTCTGCTCAGGGAGAACAGATATAAGGCCTTGGTAGGTCATCTGATCGGGCTCTTCTTCGTCAGTCTCTCTCCCTGCTGCTCGACCAGACTGCGCATCTCACCTCAGCATTATGGTGAGGCCTACCCAGCTTTTGGACAATCTCTCTCTCTCATTATATTTGATTTATTAGCTTCAATTCTAATTATATTGTATTATAGTGTGTTATCTTGCATTCTGATACCATATTTAGTAAATTAGTTTGTTTCTCCTCAGCTCGTTGCCACTGTTTTTAATTATTTTGGGGTCCCCTGTTTCTCTTTTCCGGAGGCGCAGATTTTGCGAAATCCCTCCGCCCCGCTAGGCACGGAACTGGGCCGAACCAGCCTGTAAACCGTCGACACACTGGTAGCACTGTTCTTGCACCAGGAACAGGCAACAGTGCTGAGTGGATCATTTTTAATTGTGAGCTAAGATACTGCTGACTTCCAAAGACTGTTTCCTCTACTGGAATTGCTTTTCCCTGAAATGAGGACTCTTGCTAGGGGCTGAATTCCTTGCACTTATGCAGGCATGTACAACAGTCAGCACAAGGCAGTGCATTTTACTCAAATCATCTGCTTAGGCCTTGCAAACTCTGTATTTCTGTATATCTTTGGCACCATTCGTTTGAATTCAATCGTTTCTTTTAACCCCGGTGTTTGCTGACATAACTTTTTAAAAGCACTATTTCTAGAAAATTACTTCTTTCTACCTTTTACTGCATAGATTTTTAAATAAAAAAAAAAAATCTAATGCTCTTAAAGAGAGATTAAGGATGTCAAAATCACCCTGATCCAATGGTTTGAAGCCAAGAAAATCTTTTTATACTGCAGAAATACCAGAGGCATTGCACAAATGAGCATTAAAATGTTTAATCTAAATTGCTCTTAAATCCCAACTACTTATCAAACTATTTTCAGTTTAGAATGTAGATACTCAATGCCACACCGGTAGAAAAATGTAGGGCAAATCTTAACTGGTTTTGGACAGGTAATTTCCATTGGAGAAAGATGCGGGCAATGATGTCTCTAAATTAGAGAGAGACTTGAAGGGTGCACTATTTAGATGATAAGGAATTGGCTGGATGTCTGCATATTTGTTGTCATCAACTCAATATCCAGGTGGAAATCAGAGACAAGTGGGTCCCCTCAGGAGTGCCCATATGTCCACCCAGACACATGGAGTACATGAAGTCAAGTGCAAGGTTCTAAACCTGGGTCAGGGCAATCCCAAATTTCTGTATAGACTGGAGGAAATGGACTGAGAGCAAACCTACAGAGACGGACTTGAGGGTACTGGTGGATGAAAAGCTCATTGGCTTGAGTTGCCAATGTGTCCTTGCAGACAAGAAAGCCAACTGTATCCTGAGCTGCATCAAAAGAATTTGACTAGCAGGTTGAGGGAAGTGATTGTCTTTCTCTAATCTGCCCTTTCCCCCCTCCCCCCCCCCATACTACTGCATTCAGCTATGGGGGCCCCAGCACAAGGACATGGACCTGTTGGAGTGGATCCAGAGCAGGGCACGAGGAGAGGCCTGGAGCACCTCTCCTATGAAGACAGGCTGAGAAAGCTGGATTTATTCAGTCTGCTGAAGAGAAGACTCCAGGGAGATCTTATAGCTGCCTTCCAGTAAAGGGGGCCTACAGAAAAGCTAGGGATAGACTTTTTACAGTGGCATTGGATAATGGTTCTAAAATGAAAGAGGGTAGATTTAGATTAGATATTAAGAAGAAATTCTTCACTATGAGGGTGGTGAGGTACTGGCACAGGCTGCCCAGAAGAGCTACAGATGCTCCATCCCTGGAGGTGTTCAAAGCCAGGCGGATAGGGCCCTGGGCAGACTGGTCCATTAGGAAGGTTTTGTGCAGGGTGCACTCTGTGGCAGGGGAGCTTGGAACTAAATTATACATAGAGGTTCCTTCCCATCCAAACCATCCTGTGATTCGATGATTCTATGCTTTAAGACTGTGAGAAACTTTATTAATATCATCTTTGTAACTGTCTCTCCTGTCAGAATTTCTTCTGTCTTCAGTTTGGTTGTTCCTCTTTCAACTATAATTTTTTTTAAAGAAAACAATGAACATTTTTTTATATAATTTTCATAACATTAGTGGCTTGTGCCATACAAGTGTAAATTTATTCTTGTCATAACTGCCATCAGCTGGGAAATGACCACTCACTTTCATACACACAGACATTTGGGAGGATTTTAGTTGAACTCCATCCATTTTTTTTGCATGAATAGTGACCTGCTTCATAGTTGTCTTTTACACTTAACAAACACAAACGTAGGCAACAGTTGCTATCCAGAAAAATCTGCAGTTTAATTATCCATTAGTTAGCTACCGCAAGTCTTTCCCTACAAACTAACAGAATTTTTCCTTCCTAGATTTAAACTGCTAGTAGCACTGATTTGCTGGATGGGGAATTAAAGTATTGGACTCTCATGCTAATTAATTGTGTATATATGAATTCAATATATTGAGACTAGCAGTAAAAGCTGCGCTGGAACATAATGGCCATGGCTACACGACTGCAAGTCAGAGAACTCAGAGATTAAAAAGTAGAGGTAAATGCCTCGGGGCAAGGTCACACAGAAACTATCACATAATAGGAAGAAAAATGCCATGGATTAGAAGTGGGATATAATGTACCATAATGCATTTCTGCTTTGTTTCAGAATAGCACCACATGATGATGATTCTTCTTTCACTGGATTGCAGAATTTTCCAATGTTACACTGTTTATTTGCTCACAGCCACTGCCAGATTAAACAAAGAAAAAAAGCAAAGGATGCTTTTATATCTATTTGCTCTATACTTTAGTTTGTTGAAAACTATATACACAGATATACTTTTCTATTTACTGAAAGAAATTTTCTATTTTTTTACACAAGAGGGAAATTCAAACTTCTCCTTGCATGGGCAAAATTATTATTATTTTTAGATTTATTTTTTTTAATTGTTGCTGTTGTTTTCAATATAATTTCTGACGCAAGGTTCAAACATTATTTTTTAATTAAATGTGCCATGTGTTTTCAGTACAAAACTGCAATAATTACATTTGGAAAACCAGTGTTACACATGTACAATTCTGAGTATACACAGAGCTAATAAAGTATTTCTCTATTACACTGAGAAAGAAAATGAGTATATAATTTTATTCAGTTCTGTTACTTGCAGTAGAATCTCAGTTAATAAAATGGAGTACTACTACTTTGTATCTTTAAAAGAGAAAATACACACAAAATGACATTCCACTTTTAACAAGCATCTATAGACGTTGCTTTGAAAGTAATGCCTTCTACATATCTCCATGGAAACTACAAACGATACAAAGAACACAATGATACTTATTTGACAGAACAAATTATCGGCTACAAAACACTATTTTTCAACACAGTCACCACCATTATGCATTTTTGCCAGTGATGAACAAGAGCCCTCATGCAGTGCTTGTAAAAATCTGTGCCAGAGAAGGTGACCGCTGTCACAATTGCCTCTGCTGAAGTGCACCACCCACTGCCTCACTGTGCTCACATCCACTGGTTGGTCTCCCTAAATGGGTGCCATTGTTTCCGTTCCACACCTTCACTTCATCCACACTTTCATGTCAGACGCCACTGTGTCAGACTGCCCCTCTGCTATCATCTGTCACATGGCAACAGAATGTAACGGAGTATTGGTGGGAAGGTTCAACCTCTGCTGCCATACCACCAACATCCACTTCTGATGTCATGAGCAAACATAATAAAATAGGAAGCATTGCTTTCAGAGTAGAGCTTGTATGTTTACTTTGATACCAACAGATCTATAAAGTATTAGTGAAAAATCAGACTATAGAGAAATCAAGAATTCCAGAGGTTGGGAGCTGGAATTCAGAACAAGGATGAAGTCCGTTTGAGAGACAGCCTTGAGGAACCTTATTTTCTCTCAAAAATATCAGAAGAGAGAGGGCTCAACATGACTGAACTTTAGAGAATATGCTTTCAATTAAAAAGACATGAATTTACGCCAAAATGTCTATATGTACATCTTCTAAGTCAAAAGGAAATGTAGGATTGTCTGTCTGATTTGAATTTGTATTTTTTCTCTTTTAGATTACATTAATCATATATACATACACACTAAAAGATATTCAATCAACCAAACTCACCAAAAAAAATGACAAAGAATCCAAAAACTGTCTATAACGCACATTTAATCTTTCCAATTAAAATTGTTGCAAACATTCTTTGATGTTAATTGCTTTACATACTTTCTGACTAATGACTTACATTTTACATATTTTACGAGGGACAAAATCAAATCAAGCTATGCTTTTAGGTACTTAAAAATTGAACTTTCAAGAAATCAGTGATTAATTACAACATTTCAGTAAGAATTTAAAACTTCCAAGTATTTCTTTGCAGTTTTCATAATATAACTGCTGGAGTTCTCGTGATTTTGCAAAAAGTCATTTCTATTTTTTCTTTGTAAACAGTGTACAACAAGTGTTGGTAGCAGCAACACAAAAGTATGGGCCAACAAACAGAGCATGTCTACTCTTGTGTTATGTAGGAACGTTGTCACATAGAACTTCTGTTACACTATTCCCCTTGTTCGTCTGTAAAAAAGGTTATATAAAAAATAGTGAATACATTCTGGTTTCATCTAGAAAAATAAATGATGATGGCACCAGATACTTCATTTTAAATGTATAGTGTTAATATCCTGTATTATAAACTAGCAGTGTAGGGACCAAAAAAGAGCACTCTGTTTAAAAACAGCATTTCAGATGTAAACATGCAATTGGACTGAGCTCCATTTTCTGTTTCTTTTCAGGTTTGCTTGGATGCACATGAATGTTATGAAGGGGGAAAAAAAAAAGAGCAAATCACAGTTCTCATAACTGTGCTAAGAGTGAATAATTGGAGTGCTGAAAAAGCAGAAATAAGGATACGAATATTTTATATACATTTTATTCTGGCATCATCAACGCTTTTCTCAATCCAATGAAAATCTGAAGCAATTGATTCTTAAAATGTTAGTCAATAAGAGAGGACTTTTGTGAGATTACTTATAAAGATTTCTACTTTACATTCTTGTAATCCAAAGTTATTACTTGTATCATAATACTGACAGGTTTATCTTAATAAGAAATGTTTTGTGCCATGAGAATTTATGTTTTTATGCTCAATTACATTTTTATGTTAGAGGCATTAGGTAGGCAATAAAAAGGTCCTACATTACATCTATTATTCGTTTTTCAAATCCAAAGTTGTGAGGTAAGATATCCTTCAAAATGAAATTCTCTTTCCTTTATTAAGCAGGTTGTATTAAGTCTGCTTATCTCAAATCTTACTATTGTGAGCTGGGAAAAAGGTATGTCATAAATTACATATCACTTCAAGAATGGTACTTTCCGAGATGCCTCTAATTAGGACTGGATTTCTAGTACATGAAACACTGTATAAACATAGAAGGAAATATAGACAGTCTGCGCTATGAAGTGTTCATAATCTAAACTCAACAGAACATAAAATAGGAAAACTGAGAATCCAGAGAGTCTGTGCATGCCATCAGGTCACATTTGGAACAAAGCAAAATTATTCTTCTAAGTAAAATAAAGACTATAGTATCAAACCATAATACACTACTCGTAAATTTAAGAAATGATGCAAAAAATGATACTAAATATCTAAAAGGTCCCTATATCTGCATTTGAAAAAAGCACATTTTTCTTGAGTCTCCAGTCTTGCAGATGCAGTACTGTACATGCTTCTAATACAGATGAAAAACATGAGACAAAGCTCAATGATCAGTTTGCTGCAGGTTAAAAGGAAAAAAAAAAAAAACAACAGCCACTATGATAATTATGTTCATTACCATGATGAGTTAGTTACAGTCCAGTAAAAGCTCTAAATGTCCTTTGTAATTTCAATTAAGTTGATACT
Organism: Pavo muticus; assembly: GCA_016647715.1. Classification (NCBI taxonomy): domain Eukaryota; kingdom Metazoa; phylum Chordata; class Aves; order Galliformes; family Phasianidae; genus Pavo; species Pavo muticus. The sequence goes on from JACDJE010000206.1 coordinate 185,979, forward strand.
ATGAAGGAAGCCTAAGGAGAAATTTCAACATTGCCCTTTATGCCTGCACAGCACACTGAAATACCCCTAATGCAAAAACTGCATATCTCCTTATTTTTAATTTCTTGTGACGGTCTCTCTATTAACTATACCCTAATATTGTAACATCAGCCTAGTCTATAGGAATTGCAGGAGAGAACCCACTGCTTACTGATCATTAATTAGTAGGCTGTAATTATTCCACTTCTTGTTTCTTGTCCGAAGTGTTCTTTAAGAGGAAGCATCAAATCTTTCAGCATTGCGTTGATACACACAATCACTAAGCCTTGACAGGACAGCACAGTGAAATCTGAAGCCTGAAATGGGAGCATCCATTTAGTGGAATAGGGAAACTGAGCCATTCATAATTCATCAATAAATTATATTGCTTAGATTTGTTAAAGATGTAGCCAGTACCCGGGCTGATTCAAAACGAGAGTAAGGAAACTGCTCCCAGTTCTACAGCTTCATGACTCTTACACACCCTCATTCATCTTAGAACGTGAAGAACTATGGGGCATCTTCTTGTGCCTACAATCACAAGCTGTGGGGGAGCAAATTACCTTCAGCATTCAAAAAGATCAAAATCCAAAAGCTCATTAAATCAAACTTATGCACCAGGCTGGAGACATATTCAGTTACAGACATACTGTGAAGCCCTGGGAAGGTATTAATTAATAAACAAACCCACTGTAGGAAGCATTTTTCCATAGCCAAGAAGCCTGTATTAAAATCTGGGAATGCTTACGGTACGCCTTCAATCCAAATTTGCTAATCCTATATTTGTAACTAGACCATTTATCTACTGTTTGAATCTGCAGAGATGTATTTTTTTCCAGATTTATTTCTGTGAAGGAAAACACCGTTTTGCACCAGCTTCTTTAGGAAATGGTATGGGGGAATCTGCATAGTCTTCTCATGTTAGCACAACCTAACTTGTGACCTGGGTAACAGCAGGCGACACAATGAGCACTGCGAGCATAATCAGTGTGTGAATAGATTTTCCAAAGCTGCTTGTGCTGAGAGGATGCTTACACTGGTGATGCAAGAAAGAAATTAACAATGGAGCTTGGCTTAAGATGACAATCAGCTGGATTATGCAGTAGCCAAAGTTAGCAAGAGACATCTGAGAAAATGAGTTTGAAATGAAGCATGAAAAAAAGCACAAAAATTTATGACTGAGGGAAGACCTTGGTATCATCAGCTTAAACAGAGATCGATATTCCCAGAAGTTGCTCCACTGGCATTGCAACATCCACCTAAACATGACAGAGCATCGTCCCTGTCAGATGCCATCTGTAGGCGGACTGACAACAGCGGCTGCAACAGCCAGCTACTTGCACCTCGGCTGCAGGGATGCTGACCTTCTAGGCTGCTTCCTCACCAGTGTGCAGAGTGGTACATGTATGGCACAGCCTAAGTGGAGGGAACTGGCCCTCCCAGAAAGCAGGAGCTTGTAATCCGTAAGGTCTGGGCCAGCAGACTGCTAGCATCCTGCTGTGTGAAGGGCTTGTGTGTGAGATCACTTGTAAGAATGTATCTAAAGTGGTTTATCTGTTGTATCAATGACATTGATCCAGTTTACTGAGTGCGAGTTGATTACATGCTGTTAATAGATCAATAAACCTCTTCAATCCCAGCTCTATTTAAGCCATGTATTAAGCAGTTGTTTCAAGGAAAAAAAAAAAAAAAAAAGAATGTTATTCCATTTGCTATAATTCCTAAGAAAGCAGGCACAATCTGTTCTAAGGAAGCTGAGCACAAGCCCTTCCTACTAAGTCAGATCTCTCTTCTGAAATGGACACAAGCACCATGACCAGATGGCGTAATGCATCACCATCTACCCAGCACATCAGTGAGAAGCTGGGTCAGGTACTGCAGGAAGTTTTCTGAAGGTGATAAAACAATCCTCTATAGCTTGTATGCCTGAGGTTAGGAATAAATCACTGTCTGTGCCCAGTAACAATGCATCCTGCAGAAAATACCACCCATGTAACAGTGCCAGGGTCAGTGCCAGCTTTGCTTAGCTGCACAGGTGGTGGTTAGGAAAACTGTATCTGGAGCATGCTGTTCACCTGACTTGTATCAGCCCTCAAAGATGTTACTCATAAAGAGAGCATTACCGAGAAACTTATGCAAGTTTGAATATGCTTTCCTCATCTCAGGCTTGTTTTTTCCTCTGCATTACAGTTCCTCACATTGGACTGTTGTTTAGGATAGGTATTGATTACATATAAATAGAGGATGCAAAGTGTGTATTCATTGTGAATAAATTAGATAGAATTGAAAGTATATAACCATAATATTCAATCTCTAATTCCCTACGTTCTTTTTAGTATATTCGTGTATCACTAATGTCATTAGAAGTTTTGTCAATTGTACTGTGAATAAGGTAGCTAATGGGTCACAATTTGTAAAGTCACAAAGGGCTTTCACACCACAGTTTTGCTGTGGATGCCCCATCCCTGGAGGTGTTCAAGATAGGATGGGGCCCTGGGCAACCTGGGCTAGTAACAGATATGGAGGTTGGTAGCCCTGCTGCAGGCAGGGAGATCAGAGCTTGATGATCCTCAGAGTCCCTTCCAACTCAAGCCATTCTATGATTCTATGATTCATATAAGCATCCTCAGGACAGATTCATACCCTGAAACGCTACTTCCAGAGGTCATGCACTGACCCATATTAAAAAAAAAAAAAAGTTTCAGGATTTGAGCACCACATTCACATTATCAGCATTAAGCTGTTTAGCACCACGCAACACCATCATCAAAGCTCACTGTCACAGCTCCAGTTGTGATTTGACCTCTGGGAGATTAGCACGAATATTTACACTCTCAGAGAACAAAACCAGGTTGGGGAAACTCAGTAAAGACTGGATAGTCACAGACTATGTCCTACACTTTCCACAAAAGCATTACACGCAGATGTAAATAAGGCCAAACCTTGAACTCAGATACATATGGATGCTCTTTGACAAGCTAGAGTTTCATTCACACCTGTTAAGTCATTCTTCGTTGAAAGAAGGAAGAAATCAGGATTTTAAAACCCTATTTCTATCCTTGAGAATACTATGTGTAGCCCTATGCTCAAGGCCAGCTGTCTGATAAATTAGCAGTTTGATAAGCCTCTGCTGCCTTGGAGCTCCTCAAGAAGAAGCCAGAAGTTTCAGCAGAGACTTCCCCAGACAACTTTTAAGAAGGCACAGCAGCCCCCCCNCCCCCCAACTGATGCAATAAGCTCTTGACCTGGAAAACTGGAAAAATGAAGTAATAGCAGACTATTCCTTCTTCAGCAGGAAATGGATTATGCCTGTGTACCAGTAAACTAGACAGTAAGCTCCTGCCTCTGAGAAATCTTTGTCTCTCAGGGAAGATCTGCTTCACAGAAGAAAATGAACACAAGAGAGCACTGCTCTTGAGCCTCTGTTCATCAGAGAGCACAGTACAGGGTTTGGCAGTATGTGAAAGGCTGCTGCACAGAGACAGGACTAATCTGCTCTCCATATCCATGGAGTATACAAAAAGGTGTAAAGGAGCTTAACTGCAACAAGAAAGATTCAGGTTAGACAGTAAGGAAAACTAGCAGAAATAGTACGAGAAGAGAACCGCTGAAATAGATAATCTCAGGTGATTATGGAATCTCCATAGGGAGATTAAAGAAACATCAATGAAGAAACACATTTGTAGAGGTAACTGAAGAGAAACAGAGCAAAAGGCAAGGGAAAGAAATGACATGCTGAAGTCTTTTTCATCCCTGTTTTTTATGATTCATGATCTTTTGATCCTTACTTTAGAGCAGGTAAAGGTTAGGTAATGGAGAATCATTCTGTCCAGGGGAAAAAAAGAGGTTCTGGGAATTGAAATTTGCTGATATTGCATCCAAGTATGCAGATGGATGCCTGAACATTCATAAAAATATTAATATGTCACAGAAACACACGTAGTTCTCTGCGTGCATAAATAAATGATTTCCAGGAGGAAAGTGTTATAGTCCCTTACTGGTACTAAGAGAAACTTGTCAGCAATCAAACCAGATCAAAAGACTGGATGGAAGGATTAAACTCCCCTCCAAGAGATACACTTACAGAAGATTACATTTTCAGATGTTGTCATAGCAATAAAGAGAATATAAAAACACCCACTACCAATCAAATTCACGTACCTAAAAACCCTTTTTTGGCATTCTGCACTCCCTGAAAATCTAGATTGGCTGTTGCTTACGCAAGCTTGTGATGTGGTGACACGAAAGCACGTTCCATTTGTTCTGAAATAGTTAACAAATATGTTTAACAAGTGAAATTACTAAACACTTTGAGCTGTCCAAAGTAGATTATTAACACACTATTTTCCTAGTTTACCTTTTTAAAACCAAAGGTACATATAAAGTGCATAAACAAATAGAGATGCTATAAACAGAATAATCAAGTTTTAAATCAAAATGAGAAATCTTGGTATGAAGTTATAAGAAAATGGACAAATCAAACAGAGCTCATCTGAAGCTTTTCTTCATTACATATCCAGGTTCTGTCAAGAAAACTGCATGAACTTTATGGACTCCATCAGACACTGAACTCCATTGCAGGGTATGGTCTGCAACAGTCAGCTACACTATCAATTTCTGCCTTGGAGTAGACTAAAATTCTAGTGACTGATAGTATACAGATATCTATATTTGATTGCTCTTTTAAAGATTATCGGATAACTGAACGAAACTAATTTATTCCTAGAGGCTCAAAGAAACGAGCCTTAGGAACAAGTGTTAGATTATTGACACTGATGATTACTGAAGCAGAAGATGGCAAATATTTTTCAGTTTTTAACCTATCTGTCCATAGTGAGCTACCAAGCAGGCAAAGATGCATAAGCCTTGGTTATGGCTAGCACTTCTTGCCATTCACTGCTAGCAATATCTTTGCTCTTGGGCAACTGCTGTTGTCAGCCTTCTGTTGTTTGTAATTCAAGCCCCACCTCCTGAAACCTACAATCGGATTGAAGGGTTAGTCTGCATGCAAGTTTCCTGGGCTTGGAACCTGCAATTCCTTCCTTTGGGAACTTACATAAAACCAAAAGCAAACTATTGTTTTCTCTAACAGAGTAAAAAAAAAATAAAGAAAAAAAACCCCACCACCACTATCATCAAAAGGTTTAACAGAAATATGTGTAACTTGCTTTACTTAAAAAGGCATATCATCCCTAGATCTGCAATGGGGGTTATTCTCTGTCTGGATTTTTTTTGTCTCAAACACAGCTTAATATTCTCTCTCAGACATCGTCTGCATCTTTCCGTACAGTTGAAGTTACTGTGCTCCTACCATCTCAAGCCCATGCAATATTCCAAAAGAAAATAATTTGGCAAGCTAGCTCATGGATCCTGTCAGTACTTCACAGTAAAAGGGCCAGTAATGTTCTTCAAATGTTTGGGAAGTGACGTATGAGACATGTCTTAAGTGCTGAAGATAAGCTTCCTATCAGTATCAACAGTGGGTTAACAGCACAGCACTACAGTAGCCCAAATAAATAAATAATTGTAAGTAATCATAAATAATAACCTGTAAATAATTGCAGGTAACTCTGTATCTATCAGAAAAGAAGGAAACTTGTGTCCTAGAAATACTATGAACCTTCATGTCCCAAAAGGCCTTTACTCACACTATAGTACCAGTGGATATGTGGCAGCATGTCCAAAAGCAGCAGCACACCCTAAAAAAAGCAGCAGTGTGAGGTTTGCCAGCATTCCATGCCAACAACATTGCAGACGTGTAGTGAAACATACAGCTCTGCATGATGCAGGCATCAGTGAAAGGAAACCTGGAACTCCAGGTTAGCACACAACACAAACAGCCAGGGTAAGAGCTGTGGTGTGAGAGCTGTGCGAGAGGTCCATTGGGGCCACTGCCTGCCTTCCTTCGGAGACCACTGGCCTAGCATTGCTAGGCCTGGCCTTGCCTCAGCTCAGTTGTGACCGTGCCTGTGTAGGCACTGCCTTTCCCGGTCCAAACTGTCTTCTCAGCACCATCACAGCAATTTTTGAAATATTTTTATTTTATTAGCTTAGCTATTAGTTTTCCTAATAAGTTCTCCAGCCTTTTGAAAACTGAAACTTTTAGTTAATGGCACAGAGTACACATTCAGCATGAATGGTCGCTAGAACCTCCCACTTCACTGTCCAGATGGCACAATCAGCCAGGATTACTGACCCAACTTTTGTGACAGAAGTCCAACCATCTGCTTCTCTGGTGTCTTCAAATGGCTTTATATGCTGACTACCCTAAACCGAGAAACTACCAGCTCAGCAACTTTGAACACACAGGGAAATTCAAGTGAAAATGGGAAGAAGGCCCAGCCGGGATGTATACTGCGCCCTCTGTGAAGGGTTTTATCTGATGTAAGGACTCATGTATTTCATGACTACTCATGCATCTCCAGACACTCACAAGGTTGTTCTTTGTCTATACTTAATCTACCTACAAAGCAATTAGCGGACTGATAGAACGAGTGATACAGTTACATATGCTTCTGACAGCTCTCAGTTCAAAACCTGTTGTCATAGACACAATCCAGGCAGTGGTTATTTTTAAATACAAAGTAGTTCAATGTATACTCACGTATGTTTTCAGGAGTATACAGTTCCTAAAAAACCACAACATTTTCACCTGTAGTCACAACAGAGAAAATGTGATTTAGAGTTTAATACCTAACGGATATAACCGTAATGACAAAACCATGACTTTAAAGTAAAAATTATTGTATATTCTACAATATTATTATTGGTTATTATTAGCCCTTTCAGAACTTAGATTGTAAGGAATAAATTGTTTTGTGGTATTTAGGATAGTTCGCTGGAAAACGAAATTTTCTTTCTGGCATGAGTGAAAAGATAATGCAATTTTCAGCATGCTGTACATATAGGCATAGTTATCTTTTCACCTTACTTAAAACAAGACAATAGCAAAAAGATTGTACTATAAATATCAGTTACCAAACCTTCAGAAGCTAAATAACATTTTCTAGTAAAAGGTATTCATCAGAGATATTGACGTTCTTCTAAACTACAATATGAAGGAGATTTAGGAACACCCTCGGGTTCAGATATTCTTGTGTTAAGATACTACTCATTCAATGCTACTGTATATAACAGCAGTAGATCATTTTTTAATATGCTTAAGTCAACGTGTTTTATGTTTCATATCCTAAGTAGCTCTATTATCAATATCAAAGGACTTATCTGTCTTCCCTATCAGCCATCTTTATGTTCTAATTGTACCTCAGTATAAGAAACTAAAATACGTGAGCTAACCTTCACTAAACAAAATAGACAAAATAGACAAAATAGACCTTTTTTTTTTTTTTTTTTTTTTTTTAAATCCAGCTTTTAAAATTAGGGATTCTTCTGATCAAGGTAATATTATTTGTGTAAATCACCTTGAAGATGGTAAAAAAAAAATAATTCCCATGAATTGCTCTGTTTTTAAAATGCTTGTATGCATAGACACCTTTTGCAGCTTGCCTTTCTTTATACATTATTACATTAAGCACAAATCCAAAAGGAAAGTGGAAATATGACGTGCTACAATAATTCACAGCAGAAAACACATTAGATGTGATACAAAAGGAATATCTCTAGCTAGAAAGCTTCTGAAATCTTTTTGTAATTTTTACTATAAATTATGTGTCTCTTCGGGGCACAAAAAGACACATAATAGTGTGTAACATCACATCATTTTTCCATAGGATAGTAAATACAATCATCCACACAGAAGGCATTCAGGAAAAATCTCACATTATGATGCACTCTGTTACCGTCTGAGCTGAATGTCTGAAAAGTTAACCTTGAAACTTTCAAAATGCTATTTTCTCAGAGTAATACAGTTTTTCAGATTGAATATTAAGGATTTGATAAATGATAACAAACCTTGAACTGATTAATAAATCAATTTCTCTTACTCACTGTTATTTGCCTTAAAAGAAAATTACATAAGACTGAGAAATAGACACAAATATTCTCATTCAACAGGACAGAGAAATAACTTAGAATCATAGAATCATAAAATCACAGAATGGCCTGAGTTGAAAAGGACCACAGTGATCACCTAGTTTCAACCCCCCTGCAATGAGCAGGGTCGCCAACCACTAGAGCAGGCTGCCCAGAGCCACATCCAGCCTGGCCTTGAATGCCTCCAGGGATGGGGCATCCACAACCTCCTTGTGCAACCTGTTCCAGTGTGTCACCACCCTCTGTGTGAAAAACTTCCTCTGAATATCTAACCTAAACCTCTCCTGTCTCAGTTTAAAACTATTCCTCCTTGTCCTATCTCTAACCACCCTCGTAAACAGCCATTCCCCTTCCTGTTTATATGCTCCCTTCAAGTACTGGAAGGCCTCAATGAGGTCTCCCCGGAGCCTTCTCTTTTCCAAGCTGAACAATCCCAGTTCCCTCAACCTTTCCTCAGAGGAGAAGTGCTCCAGCCCTCTGATCATCTTAGTGGCCCTCCTCTGGACCCGCTCCAAGAGCTCCACGTCTTTCTTGTACTGGGGGCCACAGGCCTGGACGCAGTTCTCCAGATGGGGCCTCACAAGAGCTGAGTAGAGGGGGACAATCACCTTCTTCTCCCTTCTAAAAACTTCTAAAAAACTTCTAAAGTTTTAGCTTTATCCCTCCAAACTGAGAGAATAATTATTTAACAGCTTCTCTCTTTGAGTAAGTTATTTCATCCATGCCTGCTTACTATGTACTATACTATAAATAAGCACTATATAGACGCTCACCACTAATACACAAACTAAGTAGTGTAACTTTCAAATAAAGCCATTCAGTGGTTTATTGTTTCCCTCCAGAAAGGGAAGCATGATATTTGCTCAACAGTTTGATAGTCATTGATTATTGAAAAGACAATCCTATTAGGGACTTAAGGAGGAGGATCCCTACCTCATACCAGAAATCCTGTTTTTATCATCTTTTATTCAGAGATAATTTCAGAAAGATTTTCAGATTGCAATCTGCATGGATGAGTATAATGAAGTGCACCATGGCTGCTGCCGTGCTACAGACCAATATCAGAACAATGGGATATTATTCAATAATTATAGGAAGCTATTGGCAAAGATGGTAAAAACTACATGGCCTGATTTTCTAGAAAGTCTCAAAACCCAAGAACATTTCTCTACAGCTTCATCCCCCAATATTCCCAAAGTCAAGATAAGATCAACACATAGGATAGCAAATCTAGTCATCAGTATTTGCCAGAATTTGGATAAGTAATACTCTTCTTCGTAATATTCCACCAGCTACTATAAGCATCAACCTCCAGACTGCTACTGTTGTCTTCCAGGCTGAAATCCATCCTGACTCAGATTAAAGGATTTCCTCCCCAGAAAACACGGTACCAAAAGCACCCATTTTTCACTGCAATCAGTCTTTAAGTGCTCATTCTCACTTGTCACCCACAAGTCAGCTTACAGTGTTCAAATGCTCATAATTTCCAAGCTCAGATACTGCCATTTTTGCTCTTCTCATTAGGGAAAAAAGAAAAAAAAGAAAGTAACAACATTGTGCTTCCTAGAAAATTCAACTCATGCAAACTGTAATCAATGTGAATTTGTCCCGTTTTCCTCTCCCTCTTATTCCCCACAATCTAGCTTTCTCTATCCATTCTTTGTTCAATAGAGAAACAGCATATCATCTCAGATATTCAGAATATCTATGGCTATCTGCTTGGGTGTCTAAAATAACCTCTGAATAGGGTCACAACCCATGGAAGACACATTCAACAGAACCATATGCTCTGTACCAACAAGCTCATGTCTGTGTACAGAAGACAGAATCAGCATAGCGATGAACCTGCAAGTTTGCAATATAAAGAAAACATTGATAACGATGTTTGGGGCCCAGTCTCCATTGATAAATGTACTACAAATTTAAAACATAATAATAACACGGCATCTAGGTTAAAAACCATAGCTCAGACTAAAGACTAGTTGTAAGGCACATCAAAAGATATTCTTTAAATTCAGTAGCTCCCTGTGACTTTATTAAGCCTCAGAAGGCTCTCTTTAAATGCCCTGAAGGCATTTAATTTCATGTTTTACTCTTGGCAAACCCAAATATTTCATGTTGAATGAAAATGTATGCATTTCAGTCATCAGCTGTTTTCTGGAACATTTTTTCTTTCTTCTACTGTGATGACTTATTTCTGTTTGTTTTACACAATGTTCACACTGGTAAGATGGTTTCATATGAAATGATGTAACAACTGCTTTCCCTTCCTTTGAGTTTCTGAAGTACTAATTCACAAACAGTATTGAGGAGAGTCAGTTTGAGCTTCTAGATCTTTGTGCATACAGAGATTACACTTTGCATGATGTCACTGGCAGTGGGGACTTTGTTGTTCATAGGCAGTAACTTATTCATTGTCAAATGCATTATTTTTTTGAATATAATTGAAAACAGTACACATGCCATTCCAATAATTGGTCTTCCCATGCGAACTGCAACTGAGTGCAACTTCAACAAAGCACATTATTTTGATTAGTTTTACCACTACTAAAAGATAAAATATTTAAATACGCACATATTTCTTAAGAACAGTAGTGTTTTTCAGTGCTTGCATTTGCATTACAGTATAGAATATATATATATTTAAAAAATCTGTGAGGTTTTATATAGGAAAATATCCTTTATATGTAATATCCATTTTCCTTTGCTTGTCTGTGTAACACACGATGGACTGTATCTAAAAGAGAACGAACAGACATATTCAAGTTTTAGGTTTGTTTTGTTTTTCTCCCCAAAGAATCACTTTGCACCCTTACAGTAGAGCAGATGAAAACTTGATTGTTTTTTTGACCCCTCCTCTGCTGCACAGTAGGCACATTAAAAAGACATAGTTGTCTATCTCAATGTACATGTGCCATAGTAAAATGTGTGTTATTTACTGATAAAAACCACATGACAGCAATTTAAAAACAGGATTTATTCTGTCAGTGAAATTAGAGAGGCAGAATATCCTCTATGCCAAGCGATTACTGTCTGGGTCTAACTGTGGCAAACTGCCAGATCAATTATAATGGTACAGAAGAGGAAATATGAAGACAGATTGGCTCAATTCTAAACAGCAGCATCAGTAAAATAGAAACCCAGGGACATTTTAATGCAACATCCAATTACTTAAAAGTGTATCTTTGGCCTGGAGTGCAGTTTTTATCTATACGGTTTCTTCCTACATAGGGTATAAAAAGGGAAACCAACATGCATTTGTACAAATCAGGTGCAAATTAAAAACACAGCACTTCCACTGATATAACCTGTATGTTGATGCTTCTGAGATGTATACTTCCGAATGTCGAGTTTTACAGCAAATGCCTAAGAAAAACAAAGAAGAATATACCAAGAAGACGTGCAATAGAATTTCAGATACTATCACAATAATATACTGCCACTTTTCTTCTTTGACCTGCAATTCTTAAAGAGAAAAAAAAAAGGGCTAGCTTGCCCTTCATAGCCATGCTTCCTCCCTAGTGTTCATTATTTTATGGATAATCTACCTTTCCAAGTCCTGAAATAAAATGGATAGCAGTGGAGTTGGTAGGTTAAAGCCACTTAAAACTGGTTTACAGTTTTAACTCTTGTAATATAACAGGAAATGAAAGTAAAACAAAAAACAAAAAACCACGCACACACAAGAAAAAACATAAATGTGTTCCATAAGTGTTTTCATACTATTATTTTTGTTAATAACGGGAAATCATCCTCTGAATTCATCCTCTAATGGGATTTCATCCCCTGAAATGCAGGTCTCTATTACAGGTAGCGAGAGCTAGAGCTAGAGCGAGATACATGCGTATCAATGAAGGAGACCAGGAGCTTAGTACCCTGGAGGATATATTTATCAGCATTGTATGGTGTGATCTGATCAGTGAGCAGATGGAGTCTGAAAGCAGATTCTGATACAAGTGGTTAAGGTTGATACTGCAGAAGTGATGCAAAATTACTGTCTAATCATTATTTCAAAAAACAAAATGGCATTGTTTGGAATGGGACAAATACCTAGGACTCTACAGACCTCAGTAACATATATAGTATCTGCCAAATCAAAATTGAGCATTTGGAAAGTGATACAATTCAGTCATAATAAACACAGAAGAAACATTCATGTTCTCATCCTGCAATAACTGCACAATATTGGTTATACCATTAAACTGTTTTAAATTTCTATTTTACAGAACTTTGCCATTAACTAAAACCCAGAGAGGTACAGCAATGGGAAACCATACAATTCAAGAAATTAGCAATGGTGCAAAAGTAAAATTACATCCATTATTTTGTAGCCTGCTGCATTACAGCCGTTAGGAGGATACTCAATATGTCAGCTCTTAAAAATACCCTTTGATGACTTCGAAGAAGATTCATGAAAAAAGAAAAAAAAAAGGAACAAAACAACTTTTCTATTGAGATTCAGAAATGGAAAAAAGGCAAAAAAAAGATAATAGTACGAAAGCTTTAACATTGATGATTCATTAGGGTGAATGGTTCATCTTAAAAAGAACAGAGATTTAAAATGAAAAATATTGCTATAAAAATCTGAAAATAAGCACGGGAGATTCTAATGCTGAGCGTCAGTCAGTACTCAATTTTCCATTTTTTAACGCCCCATTATGAAAATGTATTTATCCTACATAAATCTATCTTAACTATACAAAGTATTCAAAAGAAAATTACGATTTTATGCAATACATATAAAACCAGTTAGCTGATAACTGAGAATCAGGAATCAGCATACCCTGGCCATTTAAAATTACATAAGAAACTGGAGGCAAAATAGCATGCGGCTAACCATAGCTCAGAGTAATCATTCAGTTTCAAGCCAGCTTGTCAATGTGCAGAATTAATATTTCTATCTTGGTCATATATGCAGGGGTATAGAACTCCCCCTGTTCTCACTTTATAATGGCAGTATATAAAATAAGAAAGATCAATGCTGGGATGCTGTAATCATTTCTACTGTCATTGCTTTAGAAGAGATACTAGTAAAAGATGGAGAGAAAGAGCTGCGTGAATGATTAAAAATTAGAAATAACCTACATTAAAATTAGAGAACAAAACTGCAATCTATTTATGTAATCCATTAAGAGGCTGCAATTGACTTAACTGTCAATAAGTGGAGACTAGAATTAAGGCATATATACATATATGTTTTTTCCTGCTGGGGACAACTAACCGCTAAAATAATTCACCCATGTACAGAAAGGATACTCAAATATTTCAAACCCTTAAATTATGATCACACAGCTTTCTCAAAAATATGCTGCAGCCCAAACTGAAGGTCTAGCCATAAACTAGAAACTAGAAACCAGCTTTCTTTGCCCTCTGCTCTGTAGGTCAAACCTGATGATTGTTCTATACTGATATTAAGACCACACATTTTTAAATGGTTCTCCACACTACCACTTATTCTTTCTAATTTATCTCAGGATTCAGAGTGATGGCTCTTATCTTAAGCTTACCTTATCACTGTCTCTTATCACCAATTCTTCTTCTTTACAAGAATTCAGCTTTCTTTTGTCAGAAAAAAAATTCAAGATTTATTTTTTGGTAGTATGCAACTTATACTGATCCATTAATTAAGTCAGGCCACCAGAGCAACTTCCAAAACCACTTGTGCTTAGAAAAGATAAACCAGCAGCAGAACATATGTGTGTATACTCTGAGGACTGCCACCTGCTTTCTAAAGAATGAGCATCTATCTGAAGCACCTAAGAAGGCCCATAGCTGCTGCCCATGTTGGTCAGAAGTGCTCTCCCACTGATGGATTTTATTCTCAGCACAGAGGGGATTTACCTGGCTCTAAACACAATCGCAAAATCTGGCTGCAATTGCTTCATGGACTAAAAAATCTGTAAAGTGAAGTGTGTTTGTTTGGGAGAAGCAGATTTCTAAGCAAAATTAAGGGAGCTATGTGCAGTTCCTATATTACTGATCTGCCCTCCTTGGTTCTGACTCCAGCTCAACCACCTGGTGAGTGCCCAGGCTTCAAGCCACCACACACATCCCAGTGGTTAACCAGGGCAGCAGAGCCCTTTCTGAACCTGCAAGCCAGGTGTCCCCACAGTATAAGGATACATAATAAAACATTCAAGCAGGAAATGCCGTAACTAAGGCCACATAGATGTCTTCAGCTTGTCAACAGTTTATGGGCTGATTTGGCTCGGTTCCGTGACTACTGGGGTGGAGGGACCTGTGGGACCATGCCTCCGGAAAGAGGAAAATAAAGGGAAAGAGATGGGCCCCAAAAATAACAGCGGCAACAATCTGAGGAGAAGCAAACTAATTTACTAAATAAGGTATCAGAATGCAAAATAACACACTATAATACAATATAATTAGAATTGGAGCTAATAAATCAAATATAAAACTGAAAAACTGAAGGCCTTACTCTAATTCTGAGACGAGACATGCAGTTGGGACGAGCAGCAGGGAGGAGAGCCTGGTCCCGTGACCTTGCCAGGGGCTTTATCTCCTCTCTGAATGCAAAGTCCTCTGGGGTATGTAGTTCTTCTTTTCTTCCGGACAGGTACCCAGACCTGGAGCATTAACTTTCTAACCTCCAGTGCACCATATGATGTTATGATGTGGAATACCAATAGCCCAAAATCATAAAACCATAACACAGCTGTATACACTTAGGTTAGATAAGCTCTTCAATATCTTTAATTTCTATCACAATATAGTTTGTATATCAGTTGAAAAACTCATGATGACTCTAATGTTCTATCCCTCAGATCCTGAAATTAAGTTTATGTGGAACTAAATTTTCATTAAATTTTATCAGATCTCTCATTCACTGTGGTGAATAGTTCCACCTTCCAAACAGTTTAAATATAAATTCTTAGAGAAATAGTATGGTCTTTAATGATTAGACCTGTACTTAATCTGTCTATTCAAATACCCAGACACCTACTAAAATGCTACTTCAGGTTTTTTCACCGTGTAATCTGTAAGCATTAAGTTGCTTACTGACTCACTTCAGTCGGTCGGTTAGCCTTTAACTGTTGCAATGCGACATCATATCAATATCCCCCCAAAATATTGCTGTGAACAGCAGCAAGATTTCTGTCTAACTGGAACAGAATTAATGTAATTGCTAAGTACAAATGACTACAAAGGCAGTGATTTGCTAGGATCTTTTTTTTTTTTCCTTCCTGGAAACTGCATTTTTACCCATTACTTTTGTATAATGGAGACAAGTTCTATTTCTCAGAGTTGTTCCTTGCTAGAGTTAAGAGGCATTTTTCAATAGTCAGAAACAGTAACTAAAAAAAATGAAGGAAAATGCTGTACACCAACCAATCAAATCCTTTCTTAGAGCCAAAAATACGTATTTCTACAAATGTCTTTTCACAGCTGGTTTGTATTGAAATAAGGGACAAAGTGGCATACTCTCACCTATATGCATATTTTTCTCCATGTTTCCACACTGAAAAGATGAATGCCTTCCTTGATAAGTCTCACTTTCCCTACTACTACATAAAATCTTAGACCAAAATACCACAGGGTCTAGCCACAACACTCAGTGGGTGTAGGGGAAGTCAGTAGCTTCTCAAAGAAGCTTCCTCTGAATGGTAAATACAGAAAAATTAATTGGTTTAGTATTGTAATATAGTCCCATGAATTATACAATTACAAATGTCTACTCATCTCATCTATATGAAAGTGCTCGGTCTTCAGGAGGTTGGAGAGAACTAAGGTCAGTAGAATGTATCATAAAGAGATTTCCTCTTCAGTAATATTGTTCTACTTGTCCATTGCTAACCTGTCTGTGAACAGGAATCCAATATTCCCAGCCCTGGCCACTCAGTCTTCCTGTTGCTTTCATTTGCCTTCCAGTCAGTTACATGAAGGAAACTTGTCTTCTTCTAGCTACTTACTAACTGACCCCAGCAATACAGAATCACTGACCCACTGAATAATTTAATCTGGGAGTGAGCTCTGGAGGTCATGTGGCAAACCCCCCACCTCAAAGCCAATCCAACTTCAAAGTCAGAGCAAGTTGCTCAGTGCTTTCTCCAGTTAAGTTCTGGAAATCTCTAAGGAGGGAGGAGATTGCAGAGCCTCTCTGAGAAACATATTCCAGTTCCCTAAAACTCACACTACATTTTTTTTTTCCCTCTATCACTAACATAACATAACTGGCTTCTGTGCTGTCACATAGTATAGTGTGACTCAGAGAAGGAGATTACTCCTTTTTCTGAATGCACTGAAGAAATGTTTTTTCTCTATCCATCCCAGGAGTTCCGTGTAAGAGGAAAGTAAGAGGGGATGCTCCCTCTGATCTCCTTGTCAACTGCTGACTGGATGTTTCATTACTCTTTTCAGTCAAAACCAAAGTTTGAGAAATGTCATAGGTTACACGTTGCTTGGTCACACAGACAGTCCTTTCAGCTTGATATCCAAAGAAAGTGTATTTGAGTAATACAAATTTTGACAAAGTCTGGATGCTTAAGCACGTCACCTGGAAGATCTACAGGAAAACATCACCAGACTCATTCCCTAGCCAGTGAACATATAAATCAGCATTCTTTGTAATTGCATTCCTTCACTTTGAGATAAGATTTATCCCAGTTCTAGGAACAGCTGTTCTTTCTTCTGTGTTAGGTTGTATTCTGTGTGTTCACATTCAAATGATTCCTTTTGAGGCAAAATGCACCCCTGGTTTGCCAGCTGTTTTCCAAAATGGTAGGCCAGTTCTCAAGCTGTGCAGAGATCCCCAAAGGATTTCACTGAAGGCCCAGTTCTTATAAGAGGAGTATGAATTTACCATTACTGAAAAATGAATGCTTATATGAATACTGGTATTCGAATGAAGCCTGGTTAAGCTGTCCTCAATACACATAACTATTAAACACACCTACACATATCTATACATGCATACGCAGACATGCCAGTCTTGGTGCAAAGCAAGATACCTGGGGGACTACCAGCAGACATTAAGGACACAAACTCACTGTAGGAGGCATGCTCTTCCAAAGATTACTTACTAAGACACAAAATAACTCACTTTTTAAAAAAGATGTGAGCGGTTGCCAGGTAATGCAAGTTAAATGCATTAAAGTTTCTGAAGTAATATTCCTATACCAACAAGGCCTCAGGGAGACACTGGAAAAACTTACCGCAGGTATAATAAGTGCACGCTACGTGCATGATTCCAGCTCATGATATTTAACTCAGTTATGTTAGTGCCAAAACTAATCTTCCTGCTATCACTCAGAATACAAAACAGTACTTACCTTCTTTGAAAAGAATGATGATTTCCAGGAAAAAAAAATAACAATAACTTCTCTAACAAAGAACTGTTAACTGCGAATGGTATTGAGAACTGTCTTCTGTCATGTCCGTAAAGATGTGTTTGGGTACCATAATATACAGAAACATTATGTTCAGTTCACATACTCCAAAGTATTAAACATAGGAGGTGAAATTCCACTGAAATCAATGGATCTGTATCACTTTAAACCAAACAGTCTCTGAATAACACTTGACACTAACAGGAATCCTTTTTTTTTTTTTTTTTTTTTTTTTTTAGGTATCCTTCAAAAAATCTGTAGATATGCTGTAGGCTAAACATTTCCATACAACTGTTATAATACACACAGTCATGATTAGTAGTTAGAAGAGACTGTTGTACCAATGGATTTTAAAATGGGAAAAAATAAGATCTAAATTAAGCGTTTATGTTCAGGCCTTTGACAACCTGAACAGCATTTGTCTGAATCTCTATTTTACATTTGAATTACAGAAGATTAAAAAAATAAAATTATAATCCCAGTATATGTATTATTTACCCATAGTAGAAAGACATACTTATGTGCTCTGAAACAATGTACAACATTATATATGACTGCTGATTTAACCTGACTTAAAGCATCAGAAGAGATGATGACTGCAGTAAGCACTGGATCAGGTCCTGGATCAGCACTATCTGTCACTTGCTGTTTTTTCCTACCTTGTTATTAAATATCTATATTTATATAGCAGAGCCATTCCTCTCAGTAGACTATTCTACTGCTCAGATATTAAGTCCCTACTCTTAATAACTTACCTAAACTATCATTTCTTAGCTTCAGGCTACTGCTTGACTTTAGAAAATGAATAATTATCTTTTTAGATCTTTATATGCTCCACTCTCTGCTAGATTATTTTATCTTTTTCGGTCCCACATGTATCTTCCTTGAAAAAGCTTATATAAATTTTGTTTCCTTGGTGCCTTCTTCGGTTTTCTTTTCCTTTTTCTAAGCTGCAGATACCACAGAATCAATATAATGAAATTAATATGCAGTTTGTTATCTGTTTTATATCTCCTTCTGATTTCCTATGTTCCTCTTTGTCTTTTATCCTCTATTTTGCAATAATGAAATTTCTTCTGAGGTGAAAGAATTGCACCTTGTTAATCTGAATGAAAACCACTCTATTGTTCATTCTGAAATGTACCGATTTTCTCTTTAAAGAAAAACAGACAGCACTTAAATAGCAAGAAGGAACATCACCACATAACATTTTAGGTCAAGCAGAGACTTTCCTTGCCAATTTCTAGAAAGTCTGCTTGAATTAATTGGCATTGGGGAAGTCCATACAGGAAAGTCAATATATTTTAATTGAGATGTCTGTCATTGCTATGTAAAGTATTACTTTTTAGGCAGCTTATTGCTTCCCAAACTCCAAAAGAATGTTAAATGGACATAACTGAAATTCTGGCAACAGCAGCAAGGCCCATTTCCTTTTCATAAGGTACTGAGAGATTTTTGAATACCAAAAATGACAAGGAATATGGCCTTTTATATCAGACATTAGTTTTCTTCAATAGTAATTTTAAGCCTTCTATATTGCAATCATTGCCAGAAAGAAAACGATTTCTCTTTTTTTTTTTAATATTAGTGTCACCTCGTGCAAAACGTGCTCTTTTTGCCAGTTCCCTTCCTAGTACAGATCATTTTTTAATGAAATCTCTTTAACTCAAGACTTAGGTCAGCATGTTAGAATGACAAAGAGTAAGCAAAAATCACGTCAAATAATTTGTTTAAATTTATTATTAATTTTATTGTCTGCTTGGCCACCATTTTCTTTACTGGGAAAACAGAAGACTGATGGCTAGCAAAAACAATTTTCAAAGCATTTGCTGATCTTACTGATAGCCTTTAATTTGTAACTACACTTAGTTGGTATTTGCTTTGGGCACTTTAAAAGGAAATATTTTGAAAAGATGCCAGCAGGTCTGATTCCGCAGTTGCTCTATTTGCAGATCAAATAACTTCGTAAGGCTATTTATAACTTTACAACGTTATTTACAACTTTATAATGTTGTAAAAAATTGTAGGATTATTCAAACTGAAATGGAAACACAAGGCAATGGAAACGTAAGATCTCAGAACACTGGTTGCTCCTTGCAATGTCATCCCAAAGCTCAATGAAAACATGTATCAAGGTAAAAGATAATCTTTTTTAATGTAAAGATCAAACTGCGTTCATGACGTAAACTAAATTCCCTCAATTTCAAGAAGCAAAAAAAAATAAAATAAAATAATACCAAAGCAAGTCTTTAAAAGACAAGCAAATCAACTGAGAATTAAGGAAAATAAACACATTAAAATGTCAGCATCCTCACCAAGAGAAGGTCACAAACCTTGCACATCATGCTTAAATACTACTCATTATTGCTTCAAACATAAACATTTAAAAATGATTTTTGCTACCTCACTCTTCTATTTCCTAACTTACATAAAAATATTACCATATTTTACGTGACATAATTGGTATTTCAGCTAATAAGAGAATGAAAAGCTTCTACTTTCAAATTATTTTAAATATAAGCTGTGCTTTTAGCTTTCAGGCTCTAGAAACCATTGCAAGTATAAATTAAACTTTGATTAAATTAAATTAATAGGAATTTCGAGTGTTCTGCATGCATAGTTTAGAATTGTAACAGTTTTATAACAAGAGTGAAGTGATCAAATGGCTTGACTTTAACAGTTACTGTTACATTAAATACATGTCTAATTACTCTGTGGGTTCCAGAGAGAAAGCCACAATTAATGAACCTACGACCCTGAGTCTTTCAAATCTACTGAACTGTAGGAAGTTTGACATAAAATGGCAAATGCTGGTGTGACAGTGAATGAGAGGGGCGCAGTGAGGATTGTTGTGAATTCAAACTGAATTTTACTTAAGCTGTTAAATCAGCCCTAGAATGGGTAACTTAGGGGATGCTCAATACTTTCCTTTCTACTGTCCTGTTTCTCTTCTGAAGGCTTTGCTAAACATTTAAATACGCAGGCATACATATTAAATCTCTTATATGTGCTGAAGAGTGACTTGTTCTGGAGTTCTGGGTATCTGGCAACCCACTTCAACAACACTTTATGAAGTGATTTCCAGTTCTGTTTTCCTCATTTGTTGCTGCTTGAATTAAATCACGGAATCTGATTTAAGGGGGTAAAAAGCTTAGAAATGTGCATAGGTGCAACTGAAGTCAACTGAAGCTGTACTTTGAATACATGCGGAACTATACGTAATGCTAAGTATTCTTAAAAAATCATCTCATACTTGAGTTAAGCAAATTAAGCCAGGCTAGTTTAATGAGGGCCTGTTTTATATTGACTTCAATATATCACCTAATTACCGATATTCAGAGAATGCAGAAATACATAAAACAAAATCTAAACAAAATGACTCACCCAAAGGATAGAAAAATGCAGTATAGCAGGTGATATTCTCTAATTGTTTTTTGAAATTATTAGCCATGGAGAAGAATCCAGACCCATGAAAAGATGACTCACAATGCCCTCAAATCTCAAAAGTATGCTCATAAGAAGTTATGACGGAGTTCTTAATGACTTATTACAGAAATCTATCATTTAACAGTTTTATATTTCAATCTACCTGTTTCTAAACGCTTCAAATAATGAAAAATAGAAACGATGCAATGGTCTCATGCTCAGTAACATTATCTCAAGTACTGGGAAAGAAGATGGGTTTCCAACACTTCCCTCAAATTACGACTAACTTCTATCTCAACTGACACTCTTCCTTCTTGAAAAATTTCAGCTAAGTGTGTGTTGAGAGAAAAATATTCCTCACTTTTTATAGTAATAATATTCTCTTCTCCTGTGTTGAGTTTGTTTGTTTTCTTTGTGTGGGTGTGGTTTTGGTTATTGTTGTTACTTCATTTCATCTTGACCATTTCAGTTTTCAAACATTCGTGTGTTGGCTTTCCTAGGTTGCCATTACAAACGCATTACGGACGCCTGATTGCTGCTGCGTACAGGAGAGCATCACACTCAAGAAAAAAAAATACAGCAGGTCAAATTTTTGTAAAAAACCTGCCTTCTCATAAAAAAAAAAGACAACAAACAAACACCACAAAAAAATCACCTGGGTAGTATAACTCTCATACAACCAGAAACTGAATGTAATAAATAAAAAAATAAATAAATTTAGGGGAAAAAATGAAAAATAAAAGGAAAAAGTGATTGATGTATACATCACTAGACCTTCATGATTCCAAAACTCCAAATACTAGATTTTGAAAAGGTAAAACTGACTCCATTTTTCCTTTCCTAATCTGTAGTTATTTTCCCTGTAAGTTAGTATTTTTCACTTGAGAAGATCCCGGGGCATGATTTATTTTCTCTTGGGGACAATAGAACTTTTTTCTCTTCACTGTCATGATATTACAAAACACATACAATGTCAAAAGAAAAACTTTGTCCTTTGATCTGAGAATCAGAGTAGATATACTGACTATACTACTAATACATGCTGATTTTTCATTTTGTTTTATGTTCAGAGTAGACTTTCCTGGATAGTGAAAGGCAGTTACAGTCTCATGAGCTCCCTGTTTTGACCAGGAGATCCAACGAAGATAAACAGCTTTAAAGGACAGAGCCTTGAGTATAAGAAACCGGCACACTACAGAGCTTTCTCTTGGTGTACAGTCTATTTGGAGAAAGGAAGGAATAGATAAGAATTGGATGAAAGGAGAAAGCTCAAAAAACTGCTATGTGATTAGTTGGTAAGATCCCCAGTGTGGGAAAAGATGGGTTTCTGACATCTTTTGAAAATAAGCATGGAGTTGAATTGACTGGGATAAAGCAAAGATGCTATGCTTCTGGAAACAGATTAAAATGCCAGGTATGCACTAAGATGACTCAATATTTTGAACGTTCACCAAAAAAAAAAAAAGAAAGAAAGGAAAGGAAAAACAAAACATGAAATCTCAAGACAATACAAAGGCAATGTCAGCAAAGCCTTGAAAACCAGACTTTCTATGACAATAACTGATGCTATATCACAGCTGTGCCATGAAATAGGTGTTGGTCACTATGGATAAATTATAACATAGTCATGAACCTTTCAGCATTTTAAGCAGTAAGGCAAAGGCTTAAGTGAGTCAAAGGAATAACATGATTCTTGCTTACAAATACACGTCAAAATTTTCTGTCAGTGAGAAATGCTTTCTAAGAGCTATTCACCCAATGTTCTCTGTTCTGCTACACCTCTATCCTTCCAAAGCCTGATAGGTAGGAAAATAAATCTGAATCAAAATTTACATTCTGTGATTAATTTTTAGAGAAGCCACCCAGTATGGCATAAATGCTGAAAACATTAAGGTCCTGTGATGAGATCAGAGTACTTAAAAAAACGAATATGACATTCTTTAGTACTATTTATAGTCACTAAAATTAAAGGAGTCAGTTTGAGGAAACAAGCTATCTTCCTCCTTTGCATTTAATGCAATTGCAGAAACGAAGTAGCTCAGGTTCATTCATCAGGACTGACAAAAAGGGACAACTGCCTTATTGAAAATATCTAGTTGATGTTTCAGACTGTATTTCTGACAAATGTCTTTGTAAATGAAAAAAGGCTTTGGCATTCAGACCGTAACAAAAACTGAGCTGGTAAAGGGATATAAAATTGGCAATTCTGCTAATTGTTTCTTACGCTCAGTTCTAGCTTTTCCTGTCTAACTCTTGCAAATGCTAATTGGATGAGATACTTAGAGTGGGTAAATAGTAATTGGATTCCACAGTTACAGTAGTCAAACCCTATGAACACCTGAGCTTGAATGAAGATAGAATTTTCACTGTCAGATCACTTTTATAAGCCTTCAGACCACTGAGGTCAGATGCAAGCCTGACCTGTACCATCAGACCAGGAGATGGATATGACCTCATTTTTGGTGCAGCCATGGAAACAAGGAAAATCTATTTCAGGTGAGAGAGAAGAGGATGAAAGGATATTCTTCATAGGATGCCTTGGATACTCCAAGCCCTCATTCTGTTTTGTCCTTCAATTATGCATTTCCGTTGTCAGTGACCACTTTCACTTCTGGCAGCAAGGAAAACAAGCACCATCTTTCTGGTTTCAGGTAAGAAATGAACCATCTAAATGCAGACAAAGAACAATCAGCTTTTCACAAGCGCTGCTCAGCAACTCCAGTGTAAATAATACTTATTGCTGCTTTTAACAAAACAATTGCTATTAAAACCACAATGGCGCCTTACGCTTACTTAGTGGTCCCAGCTCTGCTGTGTTAGGTGCTCACAAGCGAACAACCAAGGTATGCAATTCTTTCCCCAGAAGGCAAATAATTGGCGTAGATAAAAGAATAAAATAGAGTCACACAAAAAAACTGATAGGCAGACAAGAGGACAAATACAACAACGAGGCAGATGTATCCCACTGTTCAATTAGTAAGAATGCAAATTTGTTGAAACAAACAGCAGAGAAACTAAAAGCAGGATATAGGCTATACAAGCCACCCAGCCACAAAGCTTTCTCCAAACTAACTTGGAGCATGCGTTTGGAATTAATTCTATGACTGAAAATAAAATTCTTTATTTATTGAATCCCATGGTAGTTACTCAGAAGGAACCGATTTTAGAACATTGATAGTATCACCGTTAAAGATGCGTTAAAATCCATTAAAACATCTCATACCTATCAGATGAAAATTATTGTTTCCAACTACTGTCTCCTATTTTGCATAAACTGCTACTTTAAAAAACTATCATATGTAACAGCAAGAATAAGAGCAACGTCAAGGGCATTTTTTTTTTTTTTAATGGATTTGATATTCTGGAACAGGAGGAGGCAAAACTGCAAGTTGTACAATATGTTGCTAGCTCTCGCAAAAATGTGTTCAAGTGTATTAGGTCTAAATGAAAACCCATTCCCACCTGTTGATAGCTGAACAGTTTTATCAGTTACAGGGAACATTTTATTTTTGTACGGAAATATCTAAGGTTATTTGCTCTGCTGTAACAAAATAGTAAGCCATATGAAGTGTGAAATCAATCCTGGCATATTCATAAGCTGTGAATCCTGTCCAGGAGGCCAGCTGCCAATGTGGGAAAAATCAGTGATATTTCCAAGTAGTATCAAGTGCACGTTGCTTTTTTGCTTCTCTTTTACTGAACGTATTGCTATTATAACAAGACCAAGGACAGCTGGGAAGCTGACAGTAATTATAAACTGTGAAGCCAGAGTTTTCATGTGTAAATCCAAAGCAGTCTTGAATCCTGTAATTATCTACTCAGAATACTGAAAGCATGTTAAAAATCTTCCATGCTTCGTATGTACATTTTTTTCCAATATAACCAAAAGTTACAATACAGTCATGGTAACCTACAAGTCATTTTAACCTGACAGCCACGTGGACTGGATCTAAATGTGCAAAGTCCCCACAGGTCAGGGCAAGCTGCAGCAGGAGTACTCATGTGTTATGGCAGCAGCTACAACTCTAATTCAACAATGTACAGAATGAGCTGGTCAGCTATTTCAGAACTTCCAAGCAATTATTTTGCAACTCCTCTGCACCAAAGGGATAGGTAAGGATAGGTAAGCATTCTGTGAGTTGATTCCAGCAAACTCTCATTTGGACTCTGCTGACTTAAGAAACCGAAGAAGAATAGCCAATAAGATAGTTTCTTGGGATTTGTTTGTTTGTACGCTTGGGTTTTGCTTGTCTTCTTTAGTTTTTATGAGTTATGCCACTTGTTTCCTCTTCCCTCTCACAATTTTATAATTGAGAAACTGTCTTTTAAACCAAGATGAGTTATCACTTTGAGACGAGGCTGTGATAACCACAGTTATTACCATACTCACAAGATGATATACATCTGCTAAAATTACCATAATGACTTGCCATGACAGCTCAATTAATTTAACCATAAAATAAATAAGATCAGAAGAGGCCCATGGAAGTCATCCAGCCTGACCTCATGTAAACAGCCTTCTCAGGATACCCTTTGCTACTTGGAGGTTGTTACGATATGTTAGAGGGAAAGCAGCTACTTCCTCCCACAAAAGCTACAAAGACCCATGGACTTGAAGCCACTCTTCAGAGAAAACCTGACATTACAAGGTTACACAACAGAGAAAAGGTGATACAGGCTTTATTGACCTGTGTAAACAGAGTCACAATTTATCCTTGAATATAAAAGTTCTTAACTAATACAGATACAGTTTGAATTTCACATCCCAGAGTTAAAAGCTCTCACTTAAGAAACGTAAGCGGCTATGTAATGGCTAACACTGGTTGGTGTTTTGGATTTTGTTTCTCTCCTTTCAGGCAATTCTACCAAACATTACACTTTCTACAAGCAAAACTACCCAAGGAATTATTTCAGAGTTGACTCAGAAGAAATAATTGTATCAGCTCAGTAGATTGGTCTCTCAGTTTATATTTATATTTCCTACAAAACAAGGCTCCACTTGGGATTAGATTCATGCAATTCTCATTGTTGTACAATACAGCTCTGCCCAAGACTCACAACAACAACAACAAAAAACTATTAAAGAAAGAATGAGAGTCAAAGACTGACTGTCCCACAGGTGTTTGGTACCGCAGAAAAAGGAACTCTCTTAGAAATATTCAGCTCAAGGACCAAAGAAGAAGAACTCTTATCATTTTAATTAACTCCAAGAAATTTACTGTTTAAAATCACCTTTATAATAGGATACCTGTGCAGTAGAGAATACACAGTCCCATTTTGTTTGCATTACTATTATACCTATTACAGATACAATGAATAAGTGCACAAGTACTATATAAAACGTGAACTCTGTTTAGCAATTCTGCCTCCAATATGTTTTATTAAAGCCTCATGGCAAAGAGGAGGAAGTACTGCAGAGCGTGCTCATATTCCTGTTGCAAACTAACTGAATAAGGCACAAAGGTATTCGGGAACTTTTATTTAGGAGAGCAACTTTTCTGTGCTCATTATACATTAGCCTTCTTTACAACACTTCTACTCCTATGTTATTATGTATTTATAAAATATTTATGTCTAGATACGGTTTTAATTTCACCTCCATAGTTCAGAGTCACTCACTGATATCTTCATCAAGCAACAAGAAAAGACCCAAATGGATCAAAAATGCAACATAATTGTCCATGAAAATATATTAAGTAACATGCATTTTTCATGCTACAGAACTTGCAAGGCACAGGTTTTTTGTTTTTTTTTCCTCACTTCCAATTGGTCCTATTGTTCTTATTTACTTACTTATGTTTTCATTCCCGAACTCTTTTTCACACTTCTGAACATTATTAAAATGCAAATGGCAAATGCAAACTTAATTAGATGAATTCCCCTTCCTCCTCCCAAAAAATTAGATTTTTTTTTTAATTTGAAATATTAGCCTGAGAGTATTTCACTCAGAAATTATTCCCTTCGTAGAAAGGAATTATTGTATAATGAAATAATTTTCTTCACAGAAGCAAAGCAAAGTTCCTAAAAATGTGAAGTACAAATAATTTCCTCTACATAACCACTAAAATTCAATTGCTAGCATAAGGCTTACCAAAATTGACATTCATTTTTTGAAGCACAAATATGAACTGTATTGATTGAGCCAATAAAAAACATTAATGGAATCAAATGTTCATGTGACTAATTAAATCAATAAAAACAGCAATATTAATTCAGACTTGCACCAGTACCTAAAAGCCAAAGTCACCATCAAAACCCAGACTGAAGTTAAGAAGTTAATGAAATGATTTTGCCAGTACTATTCCAGACTATTTGAACTACAATTCCATTCACTTTCCTTCTGCATGCTTTTTCATTTTTATAGTCAAGCGAACTGAAAATCAAATGCACAATAGCTTCCCAACAATTAATGTTTGTAACAATAAAATAGTTTTCAATACAATTCACCCTGGAAGTGAGATTATGTTATTTATGCCAACGTGCATCTTGTTTTAGTGACATTTGCAGAGAAGTTTATGAGGGTTTAGTAAAATCTGGCAATTATGAACTACACCATTCATCAATGAAAGTCAGCACTTTCCAACAGGGATGAAAAGAATTAATAAAAAGTAAATTTACATCTATGCCCACAGAATATACAACTGCTTGCTTCAGATACCACTATTAAGCGGCAACTTTTTTATCCAATTTGATATATAAGGTATGTAGATGAAGAATATTTCTTATTCATAGCCAAACGCAACAATTGCACAACAGCAGATACATCTGTATCAAACAGATCTCACTTAGGCTCTAAGGTTAAGCAATAGCAAAATTATTTGGATATTTCTTAAAGCTAATATTCCCAGAGTAAACATGCTATCACTGGAGCTTCTGAAAATTAGGTCCCGAGGACTACAGAACGCAGAAGAATTCATAATGGCTTGTAAGAACATCGTCCTCAGGATTACTGCCTTGGTCAAATTCCAAAAATGTAACTGTTACATTTTACATCTGTTTGTTAGATTATTTATTTGTCATATTCTGCAGTTCAAAATTTTACAGTATTTGAATTTTACTTCCAAAAAGCCCAAATTCATTGTTAGACTGTGTTTTTACAAACTAGACCCTTTATTTTCTAATTTCGCAATGTGTCTTACAATTCTTGCACGATTGAGCAGAAATATTTTTCAGGCTAAAAAACTGTATACTATTACCTAGCTTTCAATCACCATGCTTGGCTTTACTGAAATGTATCTCAGGAATTAAGGCAGTTTCAATTTCTTCAAGTGTTGTGATCTCTGTTGTCTCTTCAAAATTGGAATAAATCCCTGAGATCAGACAGTCTTCTGTTCTTTTGTCCGATCTCTCTGCCATAATGGATTCTCACTAAATGTATGAAAAGTGATGTATTCATGGCCTTTCCTTTGTCTATGGTAAAATTCTCACTCATTTCACTGAGGCCACGTTTCTGCCCACTGGGAAAGGTTCTGCTGGATTGGAGAACTGCCGAATTATGTAGAAATAATTGTTTTAGAAAATGGAATATGAGAAAAGAATATAACAAAAGAATGCCTGAGAAGCTCCTGAAAACCTGAGATAAGAAAATAACCTAGAAACAAGCACGGTCCACTCTGAAAACTCTGCGGGGAAACAAGAAAGCATAAGTGTGGACCACCATGATGCTGGCTACCTATACTGGCAGAATACTGATGCAATACCCCATACATGAAACCACATTTGTTCACGTGATGGACAAAATCAGATGCCTGTATGACATTTTAAATATCAGCACTGTTCCCTTTTCATTGCTTTAAATGATGAAAGAAAAGATGTCATAATATACAAAAACAAAATACATATTGCAATGATTGACCTGTCTCGAGCAGATATATTTTAATGATATCTGCTGTGTTCAAAAGAAATAAAATTGCCTGTATGAAGAGAAATAATATTTCAAAAACTTGGGAAACTTTAGATAAAGCGAATGAAACTTCAGTAACAAGTCACATGTTTCTAATCTCTCACCTCAACTACATATGTTGATAAACAGACACTCAAGCAGGAGATGAAGGCTGCTGTATGGGCACACTCTATAAAACAAGACAAAAATTCTTCATCTTGCTGGAAGTATAATTCATTTGAGTCTCACTCAGAAAAACTTCTTGTATTTCAGTGAAGTATGCTGATGTGACAAACCAATGACAATAGGGCCTTGGACAGAAGGGAGTGCCTTAACTCCGGTTAGCTACAACCTGTAGGATAGGGCGTCTCACCTTTTGACGGGACAGTAATTTATTTATTTTTCTTTCCTTCCTCTAGAACATTTTAGTTGGAAAGCTAAACTTATTCTTTTCTTGATTCACATCAGTTCTTAAACACCGCATTAAACACATTCCATCTCCAAATGCTAACATGTATTCTCTCAGGTATCTCTCGTAATTCTTATTTATTGCAGAGCACTTATAGAATAAAAGCTTTCTAAGTTGAACAGCTGAGTGTATATCCATAGCTTTCTCTTCCCCTCCTGGTGCCCTACATGACCAAGCTAGCATGAAGTACAGAATATCGATTAGAAGTGTGCTATAGATTCCTTGCACTGCAAGTTAAATTACTGAATACTGTATATTTTTAATTTCCCACATATAACAATAAACATGATTGATTCTTCAATTTCAGAGCATCGTTTTGGCAATTAAGAAAATAAATATCCTTTCTGCGTACAGCTTGCTTTTTTTCTAAGTAAATGTCTTCAGTGTATTAGCTCATGTGTGACAGACAAATAACTACCCTTCTCCCTGTAGGCCGCACTCTGTTTTGTGTTTCTTTCTTTTTTATTTATTTGGAACCTGCCATTCATTTTCACACCTGACAGTAAAAACCTCAGGACGTGGTTGTTGTGAAGAGGATTATCTTTCAGATCAATGCTGAAATTGATTCCAAACCACACTATTTATCAGCCTGCAGCTAAAGTACTAGGAGTCAGGAAATATTTACTCTCCTCCAAATCCATTCTTATTCTGCTGTTGGAAAATCACAATACTACGGCCTCCATTAATACATGGTTTTTCTATTCCTTGTGTATGCAGAATATCAATATCAAAGAGACAATGCAATTAGTTGCATTATCAAGTTCTCTTGAAAAACAACTAGAGTGAGAACACAACAGCATAATTAATTTTCACACTACTGCTGAATGGTTGTTGGGGCTGAGACTATAGCCTTACGGTGCCATTTGACATTTCTGGATCTCATCTACGACACAGCGATATGAAAAACATCTATTAATTATCTCTTTTTAAAGCCACGCTTAAAGGTGTTTTTCCTTGCAAGTAACTTAGACTGAAAGAAAAAAAAAATAATAATGAAAAAAAAGGCCTAAGAAAAGGCCTCCTTACTTAAACAACAGAATACCGCAAGAAGTACACTAAACTACCTAGGCAGAATACAACAGTCATTTAGGTACACAAGGTCAAATCAGTTAAACTCTGTCCTGCTTCTGTGATTAACAAACTTCACGAAGAATAATGAGGGACAGCCTGATGAGTGGTGAAAGTTAATAGGAGTCTTCACTTATTGCAGGAACTATATTAGGCCTTTATTTATTTGAGACTATAATAACATTGTAGACTTATTATGACATGACTTCACTTGTATTAAAATACAGACCAGAAAGTTCAGGACAAAGCTTCTGGTAAAGCCTAATTTAATTCAGTACCTGAGCTCCAAATAAATAAAAGTTGTAGTGTACTTTACAATTAATTTGCAATACAAATGCACAAAAAAGTGAAAGGGAAATCTAAAGTAATGTCAACAAAAATTAATATATGGTTAATATAAAGATGATAATGAGTTGCTCCATTAGGCAACTGGCTTTTTCCTCACTTCTTTTATCGCAGGAGAACAGCTATTTGTGACTAAGATTTTAAAGTTTTATCAGCTCTGCGAAGCCCTCAAAGGTAGAATTTGAATGTTTTGAATTTCACTAGAACTGCAAGCTGAAAATGGTTACAATAAGATTTAAGAAATAGAAATTTAAGATTAAGTAATTTGGGCTATGTTTAAAATGGATACTGAATTCATGTGTCTCAACTTCTGATGGCTAGTCCAGTATCTATTGCAAAGACCTAGGAGGGCTTCCTAGGAAGCTAGTATTTAACTTATTCTGAGAACCATGACCTGCCTCAACAGTTTGTTGAAGTAATGAAAATAAACTAATATAAAATTATGATCATTCAAGATATAATATATACAATTTTTTTGTGAGAGAATTAATCTTTAAACTCATTTTAATATAACTCCTAATTTTAATATAACTCCTAATTAATCTTTAAAATATTGAAGTAGTTAAATATTAATTTTACAAGTGGAATGATATAAAAATGTTTCATTGTTTTACTCAAGTTATAAAGTGTGTCTCATAGGGCTCCAAAACTCAGGCACTCCTGCATTTTAGCGTTAGAATACCATGCTGTATTCTGTGCTTATCAACCCTTTCCAGGCACACAGTGGATTTAAAAATAACTTTGCATTATAATTCAAGTTAAGACACTTAAAAATTGAAAATTTTTACAAGATTCTTTTTCAACATATTTATTGGTTTTTGAATATAGTTAAAATTTAGTGAAACAGACTTATCAGTTTTATTAAGAAGCACACCTCCTTCTATAAGAATTGCACACATCTACACATGCACCAACTCTCAGTAGATCAGTGCCAAGTTCCTTCAAGGTTTTAGAACAAGACCTAAAATTCTGCTACAGAAAACCAGTTTGATTTTGTTTGCTGAGAGAATAATTGTTATTTTCACTCAGGACTGCAATTAAAGTTATATTAAATAATTACCAGATTATTATAGATGTGTCTTGATAAAAAGGGCTTCCATAAACTATCCTAGTATAATTAATCTCATATCTTCTTGCTTGAACCTAAATCCAGTTGGAAGATACAACTTCAAAGATGCACCTCTAAAGGAGTGCCATGACCACTGCATAGAATGCTAGAGATGAACCATGCGTCTTATATCACCTCTTTGCACTTTTTTTTTTCTTAAAAACCATGTACTTCTTCCATAAAAAATGGCACATTTACCCAAATCAATTATTGGCATTTCTAGAAGAAATTTAATGACATGCAGAGAAACAAATAAGCTATGTGCATGTACTTTGATACTGAGATTGATAGAACAGCAAGCATACTGCATAACAAAAATTTTGGGCTATTCAGTAATCAAATCACTTCAAAAGCACACCTATGATGAAGTTTCCTACTAGTAGCCAACCCCATAAATTACTTGGCCTTATGCCATTTTTCTTTTATTCTACATTTTTTTTTTTTTTTCTTCCAACTTAAGTTACTCTAAACTCCAAAACAAAGCATGCAGAAAATTAGACTTGGCACAACATTAATGACCCCTTTAGCTTTGGGCTTTCCATCTTCAATTTCAGTTTTGAATATGCACTATTAATTTCAAAACAGAAGCAAAAAGGAAGCCATACTGTTCAAAAAATTCTCTTCTACTTGAAACATGTGCAGCACATGCAGCCTGGAGCATTTACTCATATTTAGAACAGCAAAGTACTCAACAAGACAGAAGATCACCATTTTTTATGATATGTGTTGAATGCACAAGCACTTGTTTTTAAGCATGATCAATACACATCAAAATTCTTAATAATTTTGCATTTCTCATGAATTACTTTGTCTTTTTCAAAGAGAAATGAAATAAAAATGTTTTTAGAGTTTACATAAATTCATTTATATCAATGAAAACAAAATCATATATATTTTTTGTTTTCTAGTAGAAATGAAAAATTATACATCTGATCTATAACTAATAGGAAATAAACTAAGTCTTATTATACATAGACGCAAAGTGATTGGAAATTCATAATAAACACTCTGGCATTTTATTTTTGAGATAATAGTCTAGAAAGTAGCTTACATCATTTCACCAAACCATTAAAAATGCACTACTATTTCTGTTAAATGTAGAATATGTGTATTTCGTATAGCTGGGTTTGCTTTAGAAACTGCATTTAACTGTCTTACTCTGTCTAAATCGTATCGGCAAAGAGGTACTGCTGAAATGCCCTGATTAGTGGGGAAGCACTGGATAAAATTGTATTAATACTATTACATAGTATTACAAAACCTCTTAGGAAATGAGTCTGCTGATTTATACAGTTTTGACTAGTGTGCTAGCTTTTTTCTTTGGGCATAATAGGCTACTGTTGGTTACTTTTTATCACATTAGGCAATTATTTCTCACTATAATTCTTGACTCATTGGTCTGTCTACTAATTTCTAATACAGATACAAAGAAACATTACACAGATATATGTGATCTTACAGCTACATATCATGTTTAATCAAATCACATTAGCCAAGGAAAATGGGTCAATTAAGAAATTAGCAGAGATCTACAGTGTCTTCATAACTTTACAGTTTAATTTGAATCATGTTGAATTCCTTCCTTAGGTTTATATGGAATTGCTGAAGGATGAAACTGAGTCTTTCTTACTTACCTGTTAAGTAAAAAGTTGTCTTCTGTGTTCATACATACTTGCATATCTGTACCTACAGGCAGATACACGTTCAAATTATGATGGAACCTACTGATCAAGACCCTGGACTTCCTTTAGGGTATCAGGATCCTACATCTAAGCACAGTCCTGTTTCATGATTTCTGAGCAAAGTTTAATCTCTCCCTGTTCATTTTCTTTCACTTCTCCATTAATGCTTCAAATCATGATCCCACTAGATATGGCAACATAGAATCTCATTGTGTTCAATGCTAAAGCACGCAATCATGCTGTACTTGCATGACACAATGCTACAGAAACACAGGAGGTACCAAATAATGATTCAGCCTTGAAACCAGAAGAAGATGTATCAGTATATCAGCTCCCCAGAACTGAATAGTCCTGCAAAGTGCAGGCAGGCAGGTAGGTAGGAACTGAGAAAGAGAAGAAAGAAGAAAGGAAAGAGGAAATAGGAAAGGGGGAAGAGGGAGGGGAAGGGAGAAAAAGAAGATTTTGACAGCACAGTGCCATTAACAGCAGGTGATTCTCAGCCCTGCTCCCTTTACTTCCCTGTGATACACTCCTCATAGCAAAATCTCCTCTTTCTGTGTTTAGAGCCACTAATTCCACTCCAGTTCTAAGGAAACAAAAATCTTGCCTTTAATACTAGTCTTTCCCTCAGACTCCCATATTCTGAGATTTCTTACTTTATTTAAAGAACAGCAAAAACTATCAGAAGAATCAGAAAAAAAAAAGGTAATTGTATTCAACAAGTGAATATACATTCAGTCCTCATCATGATGAAAACAACATGCTTTCTAGCATTATCATCCCATACAACCTCTCATCTGTGCAATTTCTTCCTCTATCTCCTCTTATTTATTTTCTTTCATGCTACTGCTTTTCTTTAGAGTGTTTCCATGTTCTAAAGAACAAGCTGAATGAAAGATGAAGGAAGACCTCCATCATACTTTTTCTGATTATTTTTTTTTCAGATTCTTCTGATGGTTTTTGCTGCTCTTTAAATAAGACCTCCATCTTCTCATACATTTCTTTTGGAAACACTTCCTTACACAGATTACTCTTTAAAAAATGAATATCCACTTATGTTCAAAGCCTGAATGTTCAATGTATGATCGGCAATTCATCTGTGAGAGTCAAAGAGACCAAATGATAAAGAAATTCTATTAAGCTTGTTTATTTCTCAAATCATGTCTTTTCAGATACAGTGCTAACCACATAGAAAATTCTCAGAATATATAGAATCCACCACACTGAGGCACTTTCCATAGTGCAGGCACTTCTTCGTAAGTGAAACACAGTTAAGAGATTCAACTCAGCAGTATTAAAAGACCTGTTAGTGTCTTTCAATTGATTTCAGTGGAGTAATACTAGAGCAAAATGAAGCAACACAGTGCTTGATCAACCCTAAGATATGTCCCTAATGGCTTTTTGTTGTATTCCAGCCCATTAACAGGCTATCTGGTATGACGGTGCAAAAGGATCATTATGTCTTAATGAGGTGATTAAAAACCAAAAATGTGCAGTTGTTGCAAAATATTAGAATGGACTCAAGAAAACACCAGCAATATTTAATGTACTAATGTACTAATTTAATACTTTATTTGTATATTGAAGCTATAAAGTCTTCAAACTTCAATTATATAGTTTTAAATTACCTAGGATACACATCTTCTTCACATAAAAATACTGATTCTCTTAAATGTTGGTCTAAGTTTAGAACTATTTACAGATATTGTTTTGCTTCCATTTATGGTGCACTGCTACATATTTTATTGATCTGTGCCTCACGATGTCTTGCATTTAGAGGAAGCACTATAATAAAGATTTTGCTCAAACTCAAATCTTGCATAAATTTTTACTTGGTGACAGGCATATCAGAGGTTTCAAAGTATGTTCTGAAACCAGTGAGTACACTGACACAGCTTCCGAAAATATGAAGCTTGAAGGACATTACCAAAGTTCCATTCTTATGCCTGAAGGATTCTGCCCTGCCAGGTTCCTGAGTACATTTCCCTTCAAAGCTGCTTCCCATGGGACCCCACCTGCAGTTTACATAACATGGTGAGGTCTGCTTGCTTGTACGCCAGGATCTGCACTCTACTACTCTCCTTCCACGCTCCCCTCAGGATCTTGAACTCTGTTTCCTGGTCACTACATCCTTTTATATCTTGTCAACAGCAGGATCCAACTATGCAGCACCCCTGTTTCACCAATCCAGTATTTTAAATAGTTCTCCCCAAAACTTAACAGGAGCATTCACAGTCAATATGTTTAAAATCTCTTGGGAAGTGGGAAGGCAGGGAGAAAAAAGGAAGTACTGACAAACGGATTGACAGTGATGCTGAACAAGCCTCATTTCCCTAGAAAATCGGTTTAACTGGCCACACAGATAAATTTGACCTAGTGTTTCCAATGGAAGAGAAAAACAAACAATCTCTTTTAGCACTAGTATGTAAGCTGTAGATTCAAATGATATGAAGATAATATATTGTATGCTTATGCATAATTGCAACATTAATTGGTAACTGAACAGTACTAAGATGCAAATGAAAGTGACATAAAATATAAATTGGGCCTTTCAAAACAGAGTTCAACAGGCAGCCTATCAACTT
The DNA here is from genome assembly GCA_016647715.1 of Pavo muticus. Lineage (NCBI taxonomy): Eukaryota > Metazoa > Chordata > Aves > Galliformes > Phasianidae > Pavo > Pavo muticus. The sequence goes on from JACDJE010000206.1 coordinate 221,898, forward strand.
TTCCCTTTTTAAGGCCACATACCCCAACGTCTTAGTGCACAAATTCACAATTAACGTCACTTTCACTGAAGTGACCTCAGCAACTATTCTATAGAGACACTGGATATGCATGTCCGCTAAATTTAAAAAGGATCCAGTGGCCAAGTCAAAATTACACTCCTACAGTTGTGTTTACATACTGAAAACTGTATATGTGATGATAATTAAAAGATGCTACACAAATGTGAAATATTTTAAGTAAGAGAAAGGAAGTATTATTTTTCTCCTGTGTTATACAGATGTTCCCCTAGAGCTAGGAGACTAAATAAAAAAGTCATTACTGAGAGAATTTCTATAGTAGATTTATATATCCCTTAGTTTTCTAACAAAAGCATTGGCGCATATATCTTTGGCATCACAAAGGCAAAGCTACAGTGTTTGCCTGTCCATTTTTAAAACATACATATTTCCTTAAAATATGTATTTTATTGCTCTTTACCTTATTCTCCCTTCGAAGAAAAGTTAATTACTTCCATATCAGTAAGATACATACCTTCTTTTTTATTATCTGACTACTATATTATAAAACGCAAAGAACCGCAGAATTATGAACATCCAATGTTCACTTGAAGCAAGAGTATCATAATATCTCCACAACTGTTGAAAGTGACACGAAATGGGATTAAGACAGCCTGATTTTAGGAAATGGGTTTAGTTTATTGGTCTAGAATGTAATAAAACACAAGCTTAGAAGATCTAGAAAATGTGCGTTTTCTGATTAGTCAGATAAGCTTACCAGCACACATAACAGCTAGTTGATGTGAGGAATTTCAGATCTGGATAGCAATGTGAACACAAGTAAAGTAGTTCAGGAAAAATGTTGCTTGTACGTGACCTGAGGTCCTAATTGGTACATCCCTCCTGATCCCAGCTAAAGAATTCCAGCAGAAGAAGGAATGCTGTCAGTCTGAAAAGTCCCGAGTCACTGAATTTTATAAATAAAAACATATATGGTCTGTGAAATAATTACAGTCTGCACATTCTGTATCGAGTATAGCTCCTGGCAAGAACATGGTTCAAGTTTAAAGATGTGTAGGTGTGTACATAAATGCAAATACTGCAATATGCTGATCTAGTGCCACTTTCTTACTGCTGATTTCTGGATACTCTTTTAACCAGATGTTAAACTGGCTGTGTGACAACTCAAGTTCTAGGTATGGGGAGAAGAGCAGACGAAAGTCAATAGGTGCAAGATACACTACTGGGGCTTTTGAAAAGCTCCAACAATGTTAGAAACACATCCTTACAGATCGACTTGATTTGTCTACTGCTGGTTTGCCTACTTGAAATTTGAGAAGGATTCACCTGAGGAGTCATGCTTTTATCATGCCTCACTGAGACCCTGGCGGTGACAAACGTATGCATCTAATGGGACAGAAATATATGGAAACTATATAGATCTGGAATATTCAGGACACGAAAATGCTATTCTTTTTCCCTTGACTTAAGAAAACCTATATAGACTTGAGAACTAAACAAAATTTCTAAAACCTTTTTGGTGACGTCACGTGCCAGAGTTCTCCCAGAGTCAACAAACTGCCTGATGGGTACCAGTAGAGAAGCATCTGTTTCTGGTCAAGATATCTCCTTCATCAGTAAAGTGTTATTAATCCTCTCAGCATTTAATATCTCATACAGGCATAACCAAAACATCTTTTTTGCATAACGTTCACAAAAACACACACACAAAGAAATCCCTTCCTTTTATGTTTACGTAGAGGTTCATTTATTTTCTTCCAGAATGTACTTCGGATGTCTTAAAAGCTATGATGATGAATGCTAGTATTAGTAACAGAGCCATCACAGTAATAGACCTTACAAAACATATACTGTGAAACTTTTTGACCACAAATAGGGTATCTCTCTAAGCTTGTAAATTTATGAATGTTAAGGCAGGCTTAAAAGAAATATAGCACATTAAAATGAAATAAGGGCTGTTTTATTATTATTTTAAAAGGCTACAGTAATTTATTAGCTACAGTGTGTTCATCAGGACTACAATCTGACAGACCCATGTATGCTTTCCTCCCTAATAGATCAAGTTAATCATAAAACACACGCTATTTTCTGCTCAACTCCCTTCTGTTAATCTACTTGCTAGTATTAAATCCTAAACAGCAGTGCTAATTCTAAGCATTTCAGAGCCATAAAAATTATTTACATGACCTGGTGTCTTTGCTTACTCAATTTTTTTTATTTTGCTAAATGCAAAGAATATCCAAGGCAGTGACAATTCCAGATACGTTACTGAAAATGATAAGTGATTTAATACTTTAACTACATTATAGAAATAAATGGAATACAACTCAAGAGCAAATGAGAGCCACTGAGTTACTTTTAACTATGATTCAGAACACAAACAATGGTAAATGAGACAGTCTGATTGCTGCTGTATTTAAACAAGAGAATTTACACGCAGTGTAAATGTGGATTTAAAAAAAAAGTAATATGGAAGCTTTTCTAAATTCACATTTAAAGCTATTAACTTTAAAAGAAAAGTGGCTTCACTGAAGTCTAAAGAGTTCAAGTTTCCTACGGGTTTAATAGGTAGCATAAGTTGATCCAGAAAAATAAAGTCCCTTTTTGCCACTTTTGCTAGGTCAGGTTTTAGTGGAGTCTATGACCTTACCTGATGCACCTGAAGTAGCATGAGGACTATCACTAATGAATGGTAAATAGAGAAAACACTCAGTCAGAGGTGTTATAGCACACCACACCATCACTTTCACTGGCACCATGGTCTTAGACCAAGTTAGATCAGTGGCTTTTAGTATAAGCCATGCATAGTTTGGCTGCAAAGGAGAAGAAAAAGTTGAACAGATCCAAAATATGTCTGCTTTTGAATTGTGTTAGCAATTTTAAATCTCTGTGTAGCGCTACTGCACCAATTTATTTCATTTTTATCATTTTATTGTTCCAGTTCATTTTTTTGCACTCGATAAACGCTTGGTTAAATTTTCATAGCACTGTTTCATCGCAAAATCTGGATGGGTGTTCTTCATTTACCATCCTCAACACAGTCGCAACACAGAGCAAGATAAAACCACCTGAATTTGTTTTCATCACAGTACAGCACTTGATATTTTCATTGATCTAGAGTATAATCAAAGCTTTGTCTTACTTGCAGAACAAGAGACATCTTGAATTCAATGTAACAGTTAGGCACACTGGTTTATATATAAAATAAACAGGTATTCTGTTCTACCACCTGGATGAAGATGAAATATTCTGGAATATTGCAGTGTTCTGGATAGAAATATACAGCAACAAAGAGAGATACAAAATATGGATCCTATTTGTAGGAAAAAGGATGGAGTTTACGGGAAGAGTAATAAGAACAGCAAACTTTTCTCCTTAAGAAAAGTGGAAGAAGCAGTGAGTGGCATTAGCAGACTGTCATTTCAGTGAGCAAACCTGCTAGCACACCTTTTAGTGGCCTCATAAAATGAAAAATAAGATTTTTTAAAGATTTCTTTTTTGGGAAGGATAAAAATTCTCTTATCTTTAAAGTATATACATAAAATGTGATTGCATGATTTTGAAGCCATATGCTGTATTAAAACAAAAACAGTATCACTGAAGATTCATGTTGTTACCATAAATTCACAAAAATATTGACATGAGCCATGTATGCAGAATATAAGGGAATATGTCTTCAAATATCTACAATGGAATGAATGTTAGCATTCATTAGTAAAAAAAGAAAGGTCATTCTTTTACTAGACAATCTTCTACTCTCAAAGGAAAAAGTGTGAAATCAGATTTGCTATAAAAATGAAAGGACAGATCTGAAAAATCAGTTGATCACAATGGATTGTGATGAATATTATTGTATTACTAGCCATTTTCTATATGTATATAAAAACTCATTTTCAGCACAGTCACTGAGAGTGTACTTCAAAACATACCTTCATGACTGAAATGTCTCATGTCCTTATGATTCTTTAGTATCAAACAACCTTTCAAACTGCAAACAGTAATGCAGTGACGATTATATCTGCCTAGTATTAAGCCTTTCAGAAAGATATGTTATAAAAGTGAGTAAATTTTGAATTTCGAATCACAACCCAGACAAGCAAAATAGCCTACAATAGAAAGCACTGCATGCTATCGTATATAGATAGAGTTACTGTTTTTCATTTCTGTTGTTGTTGTTGCTGTTCTATATGCTTCCTTTGTTGTCTTAAGTCATTCAGATGTATTTTTACTTTTATGGAGAAGAACATAGTTGCTGCGAAAATAATATATTGCTCCCTGAACTGAGTAGTAGTCAGAATATCTCTGCAGCTGTGGTCTACTAAGTAAAAATAAATATTATCTACTGATTATCTTTCCGGTGTTTTTGTTGCTGTTTACGGTTTTCTTATTCTTACAGTTGGATAGGGAAGGTATCAAATTAAAAAAATCAAGAGACCCTTCAATGTCTGTAAACAGATTCAAAATTGGCAGTACAGACTTCTGCCAGACACAATTCTGAAGAACAGCTCAGTCAGTGTGACAGTAGTTCACAGTGCATCCTCCTTTACGTCTCTTTGCTTTCTATTCAGACTGCCACCAAGATAATGTAATCAGACAGTTTTAACTATAAAGGATGGGATTTTTTATTTGTTTGTTTGTTTTAATATCAGAAACCCTAAAAGTAGCTGCTTTACAATAAACGTCAAGTACTTTTGGATGAAACTTCAGACCATCACCTATCTGAACTGACTTAGAAATGACAGGAATTACTATTCTTGCTTTCATCCATCCATTCCAAGAAGCATAATTACCATTTTCCTGTGCAACGCCTTTCTCGATCTTCAGTCACTAAATGCATCATTCAAAAGCAGTCAATCAACATAACTTTAATTAAAGCCAGTCAAGCATCCGTGATATAACCTGACTCAGGACCCAACTTAGTGAATGCTTGCCAGACAACTCAGTGTCATTTTTAAGCATGGGTATGTTTATAAACCCAGCACGTAAGAAAATCCACATCTCCATGGTCGAAGAATCTTCTCCTGTCATCCATCCAATTGGGAAGGCAGAACTCTTAAATCACATTTCCTCACACTGCTATGCTCACAAATATAATTGCTTCTGTTCTAAGCCAGCAACCTAAAGGGGAAAATCCACAAAGTGTGTTGTTGTGCATGGAAGCCAGTAAAGACTAGGCCGGACTACTCAGTTTTATGTAGGTCATAGATTCTGTGCTGATAATCTAGAAAAGCCAGATACAATTGAGAGTGCTGAAAAGACAAAGCTAAAGCAGTAAATTGAGGAACAAAATATGGCAGGAGATAAAGCATAAGACTCAGGAGCACTGCACGGAGTAAATGCAGTCTGCTTGCCTCACAGACTTACACATATTCATGACAGTTTTTTAAAGACCTAGTCAAAGGTGACTCACAATGGCAGCATCTACTGATCCCTGTTGAGTCTTAATATAAAAGATGATGAGAAAAAGTCTAAAGCACATCTGAATGCATTTGTTGTAGCAAATTCAGAAGCAAAACTTAAATCACTTTGTGCTCAGGGCTGTACAAGCATTATCATGATTTGTTTATTCATCTTCTAGATTATCCATCTAGTTCATTCACCTTCTAGAGCTGAAGTGAGTCTGAAGCAAGTTCCTATCTGTATACAACAGCCTGTACAGATATTTCTATCTCTTGAAAGCATCTTTTTATCTCCATTTGGATTCTTTTACTATTCTATTGTCCTTCTATTTTTCACATTCATACAAAATTTTCTTATTAAGGGTCTGTACCACTTAATCCATGGATGCTTTCATGTTAGTGTCACGAGCAGAATGAAGACCTTAGATCGGAGATTTGCTCAGTGGATTGCAATTTTGTCTATTCCTAATCTAAGCCAAACTAGAAGCAGCAGACTGAAACAGACAACTTTTATAAACTGCTGCTTGTTTTTAATTTGCCAGATTTTAATTGGAGAATAATACTGTAAAAGTGGGAGCACCAACAGAATACTAGCATTTCCAACTTAGCACTTATTCAGTTACCTACTACACTGTTAAGAAAATATGCCTCTGAACAAAATTTCCTATATAAATTCAACATGCAATTTTGCTTGCCAAGTATTCCAGGTTTCAGTGAGAGCATTTCACAGTTTTAACAAAGTCAGAATGTGCTTTTCCATTTTTAATGCTTTTTGTATTCTGAGAAAATGTTTCTACTTTTACTTCCTTTCAGAGCAATTCAAACAACTGATAAGATTTGAAGGAGAAATGTGTACTAAAAAACAAACAAACAGAAAACCCCTTCATACTATCAAAATAATGGAATAATACATCACTTTTGAGATATTTCAAACCCTAAAGAAAGCCAACTCACTGTTTTGGCATTTCAAGTACACTGTCTGACATATTCAAATCACAGAATCATAGGATCACCAAGGTTGGAAAAGACCTCCAAGATCATCCAGTCCAACTGTCCACCTACCACCAATATTTCACACTAAACCATGCCCCTCAGTGCAACATCTAAACATTTCTTGAACACCTCCAGGGATGGTGACTCCACCATCTCCCTGGACAGCCTGTTCCAGTGCCTGACCACTCTTTTGGAGAAGAAATTTTTCCTAATATGCAAGCTGAATCTCTCCTGGCACAACTTGAAGCCATTCCCTCTAGTCCTATTGCTAGTTACATGGGAGAAGAGGCCAATACCCAACTCGCCACAACCTCCTTTCAGGTACTTGTAGAGAGTGATAAGGTCCCCCCTGAGCCTCCTCTTCTCCAGGCTAAACAGTCCCAATTCCCTCAACCACTTCTCATAAGACTTAAGCTCTAGATCCTCTACCAGCTTTGTTTCTCTTCTCAGGACATACTCCAGGGCCTCAATGAGTCAGTGAACACATCACTCAAGGTGTGGTCTCACTAGAGCTGAGTGTAGTGGGACGATCGTGCTTCTTCCCTGCATCTATGGGCAACACTATTCCTTATACAATGTAGGACATCATCGGCCTTCTTGGCTACCTGGGCACATTGCTGGCTCATGATTAGTTGAGTGTAGAGCAATACCCCCAAGTCCATTTCTTTCACACAGTCTTCCAACCACTTTGCCCCAAGCCTGTAGTGTTGCCTGGGGTTGTTGTGGCCAAAATGCAGAACCTGGCACTTGGTCTTGTTGAACTTCATCCCACTGATCTCATCCCACTGATCCAGCCTGTCCAGATCCCTCTGATGGGCCATTCTACCCCTGTGCAGATCGACACTTCCTCCCAACTTGGTGTCATCTGCAAACTTGCTGACGTCCATTGAATTCCTTCATCTAGGTCATCAATAAAGATACTGAACAGAATAGTCCACAGTACCAACCCCTGGGGAACACCACTTGTGACTGGTCACTAGCTGAATTTAACTCCACTGTTAACTCCAAATCAATTTTCTTTGTACTAAGTATTGCAAGCATCAGCATCAAATGCAGGAAAAGATTTTGAAGAACAAATTAAGTATTATTTATATATATATATATACATATAACCTAGCAAATATTATTCAACAGAATTGGTTTCATTAGCTCTTTTTAAATGTTTAATTGTTGAAATGTTTCTTGTATCCAGAATACCAAAAATCTCAGGCTAAAAATATGAGTTCTATACTGAAGACTGTAAGTAAGAAGTGAATAATTTCAGACATGAAAATGTCATGCTTGTCAACATCCTGACATAATGCTGTTATGTTTGACTGATTTCTCTCTACTGCCAAGCTGTGGGAAGTATTCCTTATGTAATATCATCCATAATATTTACATTTCACAAGATATTTAATAAATCCATACAATCAAATTCATTTGATTTGGACTTTGAAATCTTTATCATAGAATCAGCTAGGTTAGAAAAGATCACGAAGTCCAACCATCAAATTGATCTGCTGAGTCACATCAATAGAACACATCCCTCTGCCATAAAATAATGCCTTTTTGTGCATTACTTCTTGTACAATATTTACTGAACGTAATCTTCATTTAGCTTAAAGAATGAAAAGGAATCTCAAGCTTTTTTTTTTTTTTTTTTTCAGGCAAGGATCTCGTAGTATTCAATTTAATTCTTTGGACAGAATTCAGAGCTACACATCTTTTATCTACACGTATTTATATACTTCATGTCATTTTATAGAAAGAAGTCTCAATTTCATTATTTATCCTACTATTTCTATACTGCTGTTTGTTATTTTTAATACAGTATGATTCTGATCATCATAAAATTATCCTTAGCTTTTATCAATACAAAAAAGTATATCTGCTATGTGAACTGTAACTACTCACTCTCTTTTGTAGGTGAAAAACACCAATTATATCAATTTTTGAAATTATCTAAGAAAAGCAAATATTGTAATTAATTATCACCCTTTCTTGTGATCTCTGATTAACGACAGGAGGGAGTGTCTCTGGAGAACTAGAAGAACAATTCTGCAATTCTGCCGTAAATTTCTTCAGATAATGTTTACTTACAGTTTTCCTTATAGTCCTTTTTTCATATTTCCTTAAAGATGACATTTTATCATGAGAGATTTTCAATATTTCTTCAAAATCAATACACAACAGCCAATCAAAATACTAACTTTACTTCTTTTTATTGTGCTTATTACCCAGTACACACTTTCTAAATTCTGAAATACTTTTTTATTCTTTCTCTTCAGATTTTGAAGCATTTTCTCTCTTGAAGGTTAGAATGCTGATTAGAAAGTGTATCTATAGTGCTTCTTAATATTTGTCACTCTAGGACAGCATTGCAAAATGTTTCCTTTATGGATCAGACTCAAACTTGAAGAAATATTCACATATACTATATAAAATATATAAAATATATATAAATAATATATAAAATATATAAAATATATATAAAATATATGAATTTAAATACATGTATTCTGGACTCGATGATCTCTGGAGTTCCCTTCCAACCCCTACGGTTCTGTGATTCTGTGATTCTTTGTTCTGTATGACTGGGAAGCTCATCTTAATCTTTCAGAAGAACTGAATATTCACTTCTATAACAATTATTTAAGATGTTACATTGTGGCATTTAATTTGCATTCTTTGTTGGCTATGTATCATTCTTGGTTGGGTTTATCTTCAGAATTCAGAGATTTTAGATAACATTTGGCCAATCTGCTGCAGTTTATTTGATTAAAAGTACACAGAAAATATTTTGGCATCTACCTCCACATCCAAAAGCTCAGAATATTTATATTTCTCTCACCAAATCTAGATGAATTGGGTTTATTTGTAATCATAGTTGATAGGCATGTGAACACGTGCTATCAAGAGTTTTAAATAAAACATATTGATTTGTGCATGGATAAAGACTCAGAAAAACAACACTAGCTTTTCACAACTCAGATATGTAGATCTCATTTGAATGTCATAAATGAAAAACTTCTGTTGGTCCAGATTCTTTTTAATTTATGCTTTCAATTCAATGTTAAAGTAATATCAGTGACTGCAAGCAGAGAGGAAGACAGTTGTAGCAATAGCCAAAGCTTGTAACAGGTCTATCACATGCATACATGTGCTTCACAGCTAGGCCTGTTAGACTGTAAACTCTTTTGTACAGCAACTGACAGGCTGCCACAAGGCAACAGCAAAAACCAGCATGTAAAAAAAGTAAAAGCCAGCATGTAAAAAGTAAAAACTATTGCCATAACTATATTTTAATTACAACTGGTTTACTTACAAAGAACTTATATTTCCTGATTAGAAGACTTTAAAGATAACAGTATAATGCTAATTGGCCCCAAATAGATTTAGTCAGCTTCTATTTTTCAGCTAAGAATAGAAACTAAATCTCAGGCTGTAATCACCATTTTATATTTATCATTTGAATTATCAGAATTTCTTTGGAAAATAAAAATCTTAAAAAATTCATAAATTATATGAAGTGTTTGCTAATAAGCTGTCTGATTCTGAACTCAATCTAATTCATAGTTTGATGGAAAAAGGGTCAATATCATAAAAAGGATGGATGGAACCTCCCCTCCCTAAACTTCCTGTCTTGTAGCTGTTTAATAGCAGGCATTGCTTAGGAGAGACATGGCTGTGTCCTTGTCCCTTCTCTCACTGCCATGAAAGTGGACAGTTTTCCAGAGATGTAGTTCAAGTGCCACCAGCTACCTCTGATTAAATCTGAAGTGCAGACTAAACATAAGCTGAAGCCTCCTCCATCATGAAGGGCTGCTGCTACTGTCAAGGCTTGTGCCAAAGATCTGTGATAACGTTCAGCCTCAGAGAGGACAAGAAAATACTGTGGTTGGGGAAAGGCAGCCCTGGGGCCTGTCCTGTGCTCTCCCTCTCTCCCTCGTATTCTCTCTCTCTTTTTCTAATCACCGTTTATAGAGTCAGGCACACAAGTGACTGCAGTTTTGGTTCCCATGTTCTCTTTAATGCAAATAAATGTGTTATTAGCAGGAGTAGCAGTAACAGCAATAATAATAAAGCAAGTATACTATACAAAATCAGCTCACAAGAGTAAAATGTTTTTACCAAAACAAACAAATGAGAGCAACAACCAAGTCTTCTTCAAACACATCTTAAGTATGAAGAACAAAATTGAAAAGCTCTTCTCATCTGTCAACCCAGAAAGAGAAAATACAGATAAATTCTCGTGTTTCTCACTTTTGGTTCCTCTCCTTCTCCAGTAAGAATTCTGGCTTGGTATAGGAAAAATAATTCTTTTTTCCAGGATGCTTTTCTGTCTTGTAGACAGAAGATTAGATAGTTAGATATAATTATTATAAAGAACATCTAACTTTCTGTTGGAGTACTTCTCATGTTATTGGAACAGGACTTTAATTCTGCCTTTGTCACTCTTCATAATCCATTAATTAATTCACCACATACAGAAATACATATATACATGTAAACACTACAGACATGCAGCTGTTGTGATGCAAGAAAGCTATCTAGATCTTAAATCTTCCTATCAGTTTCATCTGTTCTCTGCTGTTAATATGGAAGCCATAGAAATTATTCCATTCCATACACAGAACAAATCACACATACAAATGTGATTCTTGCATCTTTCACAATCAAGAAGTTTAACTGAAAATGTCCAGAATATAAAATTTTAAATAAAATGAAATGTATAGTTAAAACCAATATCAAGTGTCTCCGTACTCATTCACTAGAAAGTTTGCAGGATTGTACTATTATCACAGCGCAATTTAGTTTCAGTGTGTGTCTCCATATGTTTTCAGTTTTTCTTGCATAGCAAAAAGCTGATTTTCATATTAGTAACCTTACAGTAGCATTTATCAAGTAAAGCACAAACTTTTCCTGATGTCCATGAAATGCTATTTTATGCAAGTTGCTTTTTTAATTTACAATAATCTTACTACACATAAAAGTATTCAGTTATTTTGCATATTTTATTACCCGGGACCTTATAAATCAGTTATCTTCTCTAGAGAAAGAGAATAACTGTTAGATGTATTTCAATACATCTGTGGTATTCAGAAAAGCTATATAAAGTAAATTCAGCAGATGAGGCCTCAAAAGGGCAGAGAAGAGGTGGGCAATCACCTCCCCGTCCCTGCTGGCCACCCCTCTTTTCATGCAGCCCAGGATACCACTGGGACATAAGACTCAAGAAGAATATCATTTCACATTAGTCATGACAAATGTTTTAAATTCTTCCTTTTCAATCAGTCTTACAGTAGTACTACTGCACAGGTATGAATTCTCAAAGCAGAAGAGTAACTTCCATAGTATTAAACTATCTCCTTACTGCCGTTATTGTAATAAAGTTATCTGACAATGATCCATGCTTGTATATTTATTATCTCAAGTATAAATATATATATACACTTGTATATTACACTTCTATATTTCCCTTCAGTTATGATCAGCAATTCTATTACAATCACCTAAAATTTTACAATTTGATTCTACAACTGTGAAAAGGTTATTATATAACTCAAATACTAAAATGATGTAACATGCAGACTTACATCTCTAGTTAATAACCATATACAGAAAAAAGCCTAAAATTTTACTGCTACATAAAACCAGACATAAGAACTGAATTACACCAACTTTTCCATGTGGAAGAGAAAACATAGCCAAAATGTAACTAAAGCATGTTGATGTATTTATTAATTTATAAATTACCTTTCTCTTTAGGATCAAATACACTGCATAAATAATCACAGAATCACAGAATGTCAGGGATTGGAAGGGACCTCAAAAGATCACCCAGTCCAATCCCCCTGCCGGAGCAGGAACACCTACATCAGGTCACACAGGAACACGTCCAGGAGGGTTTTGAGTGTCTCCAGAGAAAGAGACCCCACAACCTCTCTGGGCAGCTCATTCCAGTGTTCCGTTACCCTCAACGTGAAGAAGTTTTTTCCAGTATTTATGTGAAACTTCCTATGTTCCAGCTTGCACCCATTGCCCCTTGTCCTATCACTGGATGTCACTGAGAAGAGCTTGGCTCCATCCTCATGACACCCACCCTATCCGTATTTATAAACATTACCGAGGTTAGCCCTCAGTCTCCTCCAAGCTGAAGAGTCCCAGCTCCCTCAGCCTTTACTCGTAAGGGAGATCCTCCACTCCCTTAATCATTTTTGTGGCTCTGCGCTGGACTCTTCTCAAGCAGTTCCCAGTCCTTCTTGGACTGAGGGGTCTAGAACTGGACACAGTATTCCAGATGTGGTCTCACCAGGGCAGTGTAAAGGGAGAGGAGAACCAATCACGACCTACTAACCACACCTATTCTAATACACCGCAGATGCCACTGGCCTTCTTGGCCACAAGGGCCCAGCGCTGGCTCATAATCATCCTGCTGTCCACCAGGGTCCCTTTCCCCTATGCTGCTCTCCAACAGGTCAGTCCACAACCTATACTGGTACCTTGGGTTGTTCTTGCCCCAATGCAAGACTTACACTTGCCCTTGCTATATTTCATTAAATTTCTCCCTGCCCAACTCTTCAGCCTCTCCAGGTCTCACTGGAAGGCAGCACAGCCTTCTGGTGTGTCAGCCACTCCTTCCAGTTTTGTGTCATCAGCAAACTTGCTGACAGTGCACTCTATTCCCTCATCCGAGTCAATGACAAATATATCGAACAGTACTAATCCCAGTACCGACCACTGAGGGACTCCACTAGATACAAGCCTCCAACTAGACTCTGTCCCATTGACCACAACTCTCTGGCTTCTTTCCTTCAGCCAGGTCACAGTCCACCATAACACCATAATGCAGACTTAATTATATGAAAGAACTAGTCAGTAACTTTTTTTTTCTTCAGAAAAAAGTACTGCATAATGTCTGGCTGTATAGTCTTGTCTTTTCACCCTGTTGGCTAACTGCCTACAAACCACTGTACCAGTTATTACTGCTGCTGGTTAGTTTTAACTGGCGTATGTTTTCTCCTGAGGATTGCTTCCGTATTTCACATCTTTTCAATTTTACCAGAGAAAATGCATTTAGCATTCATGATGCTTAATGGACTGCATTACAAATTATGCCTCCTACAGTCAAATTTTGTACAGAAGATACATCTCAAAGAAAAAGAGGATTGAAAAAAGTTACATATACATCGTGACGACTTAAGACTGGAAGTTGAAATTATTGAAAACAGTTATATTTGCACCAGGATTTTCTTGCGCTTTGTAAAAACAACATAGCCTTGGGCATAATCTCTGACAAGCATTAAAATGATGCCATAATGATTTTTGATATAGAAAGTAATTAGCATTTTTTAATGATCTATTCTGTAGGAGCCATGTCTAATTTAGGGCATCTGTTTCTAACAATACTTCACCATCCATGTATTAAAGTTTAAATCTTAATTATTGCTTTTGCAATATAAGAACACAAACATAACTATCAATTATGGAAACTACAATCACTTGCAGAACACAGCTGAGGCATTACTGCCAAGCAAACAAAACTAAAAGTAAAATCCTTTTTAAACCACCCTGCAGCCCAGAAGATTCTTTAAGTTCCACTGTTTGATTAACAACTAATTATGCAAATTCAGATCTACAATTCTAATAGCTACGAATAAATGACTTTGCCTGGCTTATTTAGATCACATACATGCTTTATTTTTCTCCTTCATATGTTTATATTGTTCAAGAAACAAATCAATTTGCCAAGATCAATAATGATTCAGATATTCCTCTAGTAGCAGCCCTGTAAACATCACCGCAATGAGAGAAGAAAAACAGAAACAAAAGAATAATAAAATCCTTTTTTTCTGTTTGCTGGAATTAAAAAGCATAAAAACAGCTTTGATGTACTGCTAAACAAATGTTCATCTGTTGGACTTCCAGGTTTAGCTTGCCAAAAGTGTTAACTAGAAGACAATTTCCATACTTTATACTAAATGCATATGTCTACAAAGATAAATGCATCATGCTTCTACATTAGATATGTGCATATATCAGGACGTAACATACATAAGATGTAACTGTATAACTAATGCATCTTTATTCTGAAAATATTTGGCTTCCAGAAAAAAAAAATATATATAATGAGTTAAATTTACATTTCCTGATTTTCTTAAGATATACTAGCTGGAAAGTCACAAATAAATTATCACCAATATCTTATGTTGGCTTTGAAATTGCTGAAAGGAAAGTGTAAAGAAAACAGACTTTTTTCAGTGGCGTCCTGTAACAGGACAACAGGTAAAGGACATAACTTGAAATAGGACATTCCACTTGAACTTAGCATAAATTTCTTATTGTGCAGGTGGCACATGTTACCCAAACAAGCAGTGGAACCTCAGCCCTTGGAAATATTCAAAAGCTTCCTGGACGTGGCCATGGGAAACCTGCTCCAGATCATGCTGCTTGAGCAGGGGATTGGACCAGATGTCCTCCAGAGGTACTTTCCAACTCCAACCAGTCTGTGAGTCTGTGATAGCTAAGCCACTGCAACAAAAATTGAACGTCACAGTTCTCCAAATATCTCCTACACACACCTTAATACTTACCCTACCATCACAACAACTTTCATATCAAGCTCTTATACTTAACCATCTTCTTCGAGACATAGCTCAATCTCGCCTTCAGTTTAATTATCCTTATTTTCTATGCTCTGTCTCTACTAACTACTGTTTAACAGAACTGAACAGGAGCCAAATTTTGTATCTCACAGAACACTGAGATTTCAAAAACATTCTGCTCCACATTTTCAGACTGGATAAATGGAGATGGGGGAAAGAAACAAAAGTAACCATTTAACAGTAGATGTGCGCATTTGAAATATAAGTTTTCAGTCTGCGAAAGGTTAAAAAACCAAACAAGCAACAAACAAGCAAAAAGCATTAGGCTAGTTGTTCTTCTGGGATAGGGCTAAAATTTCTCTTCATATTTTGACCACAATTTCCAATGGAGCTTAGGATTTTCTCATCTTTTTTTTTTAAATGAAATTCAACTAGCAAATGATTTCTGACAAAAGGACATCTGCTCAGAATATTCCCAACCAGCTGCTCCCTAGCCTTTTCTTCTCCCATATTAAAGCCTCTTTCTAAGTGTTTTAGCCCTGTTTAGATACAGATTCTTTTTTCCCAGCATGCCTTAACATCTCACCTTAAAAGGGAGAATTTGTTCCACCTGTTTTTTCAGAGCAACCTGACAAATTCTGTTTATGAACTTAGAAGACCTTCCAGACATCTATCTTATTTCAAGTATTTGCATAGCTTCCTTTGCCAAAATATGGGGTACCATGTGTTAGGTACTTTTGGTCAGTTGCCAAAGTGGCAGGAAAATCCATCAGAATAAGTAAACATGTATGGTAGAGGTAAAAACAGTAAAAACTTTTATGTATTAAATCCGAAATCATATTTGTCATTGAGCAGATCTGACATTTCTACACCTAGTACCCCAGCTGCAAGTTAAGAAACAGCTCTCTTCTACACTCTTTTTTTAACTTACTGTTTCAGTGTCTTAGTAAAGTTCAGAAATGCCACTTTGAAACAATCAAGTCTGACTTCATTGAAACAGGGCCTTCTGCGATAGGAGACAATTAATGAGGAAGCATCATCTTTTTCCTATCTACTTTACTCTTTTTCACACAGCATGAACAAAATTAGGTTAATTTGCAGTGTGCTGGGGAAAATGAAATCACTTTATTGGGATTAACAGTTTTGGGCTGGCCTCTTTATAAGGTATGGGACTATTAATAAAAATAAGAAAATGGAATCACAGTCTAGATTTAAATTTTCAAATAAATTCTGTGTCAAAGAGATAGCAAACTTGAATTAGAGTCTTCCTCTATGAAATATATAAATAAACACACACATATAAATTAAAAACCAGAAATGTAGGTCAAATACGTTTATACTTTTGCTTTTGTAGAAAGAGATATATTGATACAGAATTTGGTTATATTTTTCTAAGATTATCATGCATGATAAAAGCTATTCTAAAAATGGAAGCAAAGAAGGATCTATCATTCACCTGGGAAACGGAAAACATGGCATAAGTGGATTAAAAAAGACTAAACACGCAGCTTTCATTTCAGCTAGCTAATGTAATTTCCATTAGAGTTTTCACCTCCAGAGTTAGCGTAGCTCAGGAGAGAGCAGTCAGTCAAAGACGTACCGCACAGATAAATTGTATTAGCAGCGCTAAGGAGCTATTGTGTACTGATCTCTACCAACACTACTGGAACTCCTATTCAAAGCATCACTAATCTTGAGCTCTAAATTTTAGATTTGTAACAAAATCAGATGAATACAATTGCTGAATTGTACCTTAAGTTAATAATGCAGTGAATACTAGTCTTAGAAATAAAAATGTCATTTTCTTAAGTACTGTAAAACAGCAGAAGCCCCTTCATGTCAGTATGCTTGTCATGTTATGTTATTTGAGGATCTGCCTCAGTGAGTACAAACAGCCTCCATGACTGAATGAGAAGGGCTTTAAACTACAATATGCTGGAGAAAGCTTATCAGCCCATATATGGCAGCAATGAGGAAGAGACCAGGGGACAATATGATGAGGGAGGCTTTGCACTTACCCTTCTGAAAGCAGCATCCATCTCAAGTGCCTTCATATAAATATATGTTGCATGGGGAAAATACAAGAACGGCTGTTTACAAGGGTGGATAGAGATAGGACAAGGGGGATTGGTTTTAAACTAAGACGGGACATTTAGGTTAGATATTAGGCGGAAGTTTTTCACTCAGAGGGTAGTGAAGCACTGGAACAGGCTGCCCAAGGAAGTTGTGGATGCCCCATCCCTGGAGGCATTCAAGGCCAGGCTGGATGTGGCTCTGGGCAGCCTGGTCTAGTGGTTGGTGACCCTGCACATAGCAGGGGGTTGAAACTAGGTGATCTTTGAGGACATTTTTAACCCGGGCCATTCTATGATTCTATGATAAGAAGGATGAGAAATCTGCACCTGGTTATACATTTATGATTCCACTGGGATTAGACATGGAGGAATAGCTTGTATGACTGGAGTACTGAAGTAGATGGATTACAGGCTCTTCAAGAAAGATAGGCTGGGAATTTAATGATGCGGGGTTGCCATCAGCAAGTGACTAAACAGTTGAGATCAAGCTGTGGCAAGCAGTCAATATGCTGCAGGGCCAGGCTGCTGGACCTCGAGAAATGGACTGACATGAACATCTGGGATGGAAAAAATCCACAATTACAGTAGGAACTGTGAGCAAACTGGCTAGAAAGGACCTGCAGATGCTACTGCACACAATTCAGCAATATTCTCTTGAAGCCCAGAAATGTGCTGGTTTAGTGGTCTGCAATAGCAACTCTCTAGCCAGCAGGTGGAAAGATGACTATTCCTTCCTCTTCAGCACTTGTGAGAATGCTTCTGGAGTTCCACAGCCAGTTCTGGACTTCCCAGTACTCCAAGACTTGGTGTACAAGAGCAAGCCCAGTAGAAGGCACTACACACAAGCTGAAGCAAGGAGCACTAGCTGTGACCTCCTTTAGATTTGGCTGAGAAGGATGTTACAGCTCTGTTCATCTTCCCTTTGGGAAAAGAAGTTCAGCCAGACTTTTTTCATCAGTGCCCATGGATGGGAAAAGAGGCAACAATTTGGAAGCTTGAAAGTTGTAATTAGATACAAGGAAAATATTTACATTATAAGGGTGGTTGACCACCAGAAAAAAAGTTGCCAAGAAGGGCCTGCAACTTCCACCATTGAAGAGATTCAAAACCTGGCAGGGTACTGCTCTGAGGAACCTAACTAACTGTTTTGAGGAGTGAGTTGACTTTATAGTCTCTGAAGGTCTCTTGCCATTTAAATTATTCTGAGGAGAAAATCAAGCTTTAACTTAAAACAGAAGCTAATATTTGTTTCCTTGGGTAACGTAGAGTTTTACTGTATAATAAAGCCTTCATTAATAGCTCCCGAAGTGTCTTTTCCCCCTCACATGACATCCTTTCTTCTCTTTTTCTTATTCTTTGAGGAGGAAAATTAGACTTCATAAGACTTAAATTAAGTGTAGCAATATTGGCCCTCTAGGGATAAACCCATCAATACAATTAGAAATGTATTCCTTGAAAGCGGCATACACACGGCTACAAGACTAACATTTTTAGTTTATGGACAATTCTTGGCCAGCAGCAGTGTCATTTTTCTATTGTATACCAAACACATACTGACAATACAGTTTTCTATCATGCTTTTATTTTATTACTAATGTTTCTCTATTTTACTTAACAAAATACTATTTGTTTTCTTCACTTTCCTGCGGAAATGTTCAGTTCCTATGTGGCTGGCACTCAGTGAATTCTGCTGTCTTGGTGATTTATGAGTTCGCTGATTCTCAGTTGTGCTACTGAAAATAAAAACCTCCACAAGAAAAAATGATTTGGAACTGCTTAATATGCCCCAGTGAGTGTTCTAATTATTTTGCAGAAGTAGATTTGCTGTCACCCTTCATTGTTAAAAGCAACACACTCATGGCAGGCCTTAATGCTGCAAAAATAAATACCATAACTTGTTAATATAAGAAAACGTTATTGGCCATATGCAATGAGTGCTTTAATTTCTTCACCATCCAGTGAATTTGCATGAGTCTTTCCCACGATTTATGGCAGAGACTGTCTTATATCTTGTAATTCATCATACTACAAAGGGTCTTGGGATACAGTTTTATGAAAAGATATATATAAGTTAGTCTTTATTATAATATGTTAGAAAATACATTGTCATTGAATCACAGCCCTGGAGCCCTATAACCAGATTTCAAGGGATGAAATGAACAATAATGGTTCCTAAGCATAAAAGTAAAACTTCAGGGAAACCCCAGTGTAAGAAAAAAATATATATGAAAAAAACTTTTTTTTTTTAAAGGTACCCCACATAACAGCTTGAGAGCTAACTTAAAAATACTCAGTTTTCATTCATTGAAACACTGGGGCATGCACCCTTATTTTATGATTGCAAATATGTTTCTTCAGAGTATCTAACAAAGCACAGAGTATTTCAGCTGTTGATAACATTTGTGTCCATATTTTAAAA
Organism: Pavo muticus; assembly: GCA_016647715.1. NCBI lineage: Eukaryota > Metazoa > Chordata > Aves > Galliformes > Phasianidae > Pavo > Pavo muticus. The sequence goes on from JACDJE010000206.1 coordinate 241,390, forward strand.
AGCATAATATATTCTGGGCAGTAGCTTTGTTTTTAAGTCAGACCTGTAACTCCAATACGTCTGACTTCTGAATGTTTTCAATGCAAAATTTAATCATGCATTGATGAGCAAGTATGTCTAAAATATTCCTTTTATTGCTTGTTTCCTTGATTTCTTTGAGATAACTAAAATATGAAGACTTTTAATAAGTGATTACCTTTTAGCAATGAAAAGTAGTCAGCAGTCTTACTTTATGTCTTCAAACTTAGGTATAACTTTTGCTCATCATGTTTGCACTTCTAAATTTGCTTGCTGCACTCCCACCTGAAACTAAAGCAGTTTCTAGTGAAAAATAACCAGTGAAGTAGAATGGCCATCTAAATAACAGGCAAGAAACATTAAGTGTATCTAAAAGCGGATGCTAGCTTTTAAGGTTTAGATTTTATTTACTTTCTGTATTCATTTGCATTTTTTTTTCCTTGGAGCATGAAAATTGTGGGATTTTTTTCAGATTTAGATGGAAGAACAAACACAGTGCACCTCCGTACTGACCAAATCCAATTACCAATTAATACACTCCAGTGATCTAAGTATTAGAAATTCATTTCAACTCATTTGTTAGCATAACTGTTATCCTCAGAAATAGAGCACTTCTCACTACAGCCAAGCATTTCACAAACATCTAACTGAATGACACTGCTTTGTACATTCTGTCTAGCAAGAACATCTCTACTGAAGACAAGATGTCAATGTACACTTAAAAAATTTCCAGACATTATGTAGTTTCTTTGAATGAAGAGGTAACCCCAACAACTGAAAGAAAAAGAGCAGGTGCAGGAAAGTCTCAAACTCTTATCCATATCTACATACTCATCATTTGAGATTAATGTATCCAGCAGACACAGTGGACAAAGCGTTAGGCTAGTACAGTCCAATTATCTTCCTTCTTCTCTGAATAAAAAACCACTACAGGGGCTACATGGAAGAATGTTTTACAAAGCATTTTCAGACAATGAATTGAGATGTCAGAAGTGAAACGAGGTTTCTCATTACCTCTATGGATACCAAAATTTGTATATAAATTGAAAACATTGTTACATACAAGAAGCGTACAAATACTTAAACCGAATAGCTTTGCCAAATGAAGAAGCAGATAAACTCTAAAGGCTCATAATCAAAGAGATGGAGGAAAGACATGGTCTTTCTTTGGTTGTTTTGTTCTTTTTTTAAGAATAAGTATGTAACAGTAGGTTAATATTCACAAACTTTGACAGATCTATTAGAGTTCCAATGTACTTTCCAAGTAAATGGCCAAAAATACAAGCAAGAGACATATAAAAAAAGCTAGAAATATTTTGCTGGAATATAGAATTTTTGATCTATATTTTTCCCATGCTTTCTACATCATAGTTTTGTAATCCTGTAAAAGAGATAAAGAATATAATATCCAAAGAGGCTTTTTCTCCTGTATACTTCACCTTGCTTCTTAAGTCTTTAATAGTTTTTTTCTCAGTCACTCAACTACTCTTTAGTCATTATTTCCATGAAAGGCGATAAAAATTCTGTTTGTTTGCCCTCATCGCATGCAACGAATGTTTTACAGGCTCATGAATGTTTGTTTTGTTTGTTATTTAAAGACAAAGCTGTTTCCAGGGTTTCTTTGCACCTTAACTTCATTATTCTGCAGCTTGCTTTACTTCATTTGAATATTTTAGTACCATTGCAGTTAATTGTTTCCTACGTGTACAGCAGCCACATATACACTGCGATGGCAGACTTTTTCAAGACATTTCACCATATATATATATAAAAGTCACAACATACTAACTGACCCTGTAGCCTACAAGCCAGCTTTCTCACAAAGATTTGCAGCAGTTGGCTCTACTAACATGCTGGTGTCACCGAAGTTATTTCATATGATCACTGATAGTTTTGGTTCAAGTAACCAATCAAGGTAGCTTTTGTTTGTTAATTACCTTTACATTAATCAGTTTGAAGAAGAACTGTACATCATTTTATTAAGTAATAAGACTACTTATTACAGCAGTTATTATTTTTAGCAAATAGGAAGACCTACCAATAGAACAGTGCATAAATTGTGCCAAATTCTCTGTAGGGATGGAATCAAAGGAACAATATTTGAACAGCTGCCGCTAGAAGGTTATAATCAGGCTGTGTTTTTACCTTTTCCCCTCACACAGCACGCACACAGTGGCTATTGTTCAAAGTCATCACTTTTCTGAGAGAATGTTCATATACTTATATTATGAAATTGGTATTTGTGAAGACTGTATTCATTAAAAAAAGAAATAATAATCCTACAAATGTTCTCTACAGAGTATGGTGCTCAATAGCGTGAGTAGCCTTTTGACTTAAAAGAAATTCATGTGACAAAATACACTGAGACAAGTGTTTTTCTGCTGTAGGTAAATATTTGAAAACTATTTATAACCACCAACTGCTTCTGAGGATGTGATGATTAGAGCTTTTAAGATGCAAGACCTGCTTCTTTGTCTTATGCTTTCTCCATGCTCAACACACAGAAGGCATACTTTTTCCATGTAACCAATTTAGAAACCAACACCAGGTTCTTCCACTGAATTAACTGAAAGCAATTCAGAAATTATTTAGCTATATTAATACAACTTTCACCTGTAGATACTGTCTTACAGGCTTGTTCCTGACAGCATTTGTCAGACTAACAGGTGATTTTTGTGTCACAAAGGCAAACAGCGGAACAAAGAGTCTAGAAACACATTACATTTGCCTTCAGAGCCTGTTGGCTTTGATCAGGGTTGCATACTGCCACAGCTCAGTAGCTTGGAGCCTCTCAAGGGCTGAAATGCCACTCTACTGTGCTCCATCAGCTATGACAGCTGTATGCCTGGCTGAACTGCTGGACCTAACACCAGCTCAATTTAATGGGACGGATCCATCCTGGCACAGGTGAGACCCAGCTCCCATGCACCATTCAGATTTTTCAGCTGAGCTCACGGAATCATAGAACGGGCTTAGTGCTGATTGAGAGCGATCATCCTAAAGAATACTGCCTATGTAGACACCTGGATAGTGCTAATACTCTGCAGACCGTAACGTCAGGTCATTCAGAAGATGCACACTTCATCTTGCTTTTATTAGAGACAGCATACATATGTAAAAAAAAGACGACAACTACACAAGTTACTGCTCTGAATCAGTCCTAATCTCTTAATTACAATATACATTCTGTGTTCATTTTGATATTTAAAAATATATAAAACACTGAGATAAATGCAGCTTTGGGGAGAGATGGGTGCTCATCATATAATTTAAGGTTTAATCTTGATGTAGTACTCTTCTGCAACACAAATTTCAAAGTCTGAGAAAAACACAAAACTCCAAACACATGAAAACTGGGAAGTTGAATCACCTCGGCTATTCAAAGTTGTTTTTTTTTGTGTTGTTCTGTTGTTCTTTTTTTTTTTTTTTTAAATCAAATAGTAAAGAGAAGCTAAATCTCTCCTAGTTAGAAAGCTTTTATATTTAATTTGTGTCTAAGGAAGTTTTACTAACATAGAGTCCCTGGGATAAAAAAAAATAATTTAATGGTGAAAATAGAAAATAGGGGAATTGAAGAAGCCCCTCAGGAGTGCAGTCACAAGAAGGAAAGATTCAATTACCCTAAAAATCTTTAGAGCCACAGGACAGAAATACTGGAAATGATGAGCCAAACTGGGGGGCATCATCAACTGTAATCCCAAATGGTACTTTTTCTTTGGCTTGTATTACTCATGTAGAAACATAACGAATTGCAAACCACTAAAAACGCGTGTAGATAACTGTACTTATGGAAAGCACGTTCTCCCATAATTATTAATTAATCAAATTAAAGCAAATGTTAACCACAGTGATATTTTCATTGTCTGCCTCATACTCGGTGACAAAACTGAAGTCTCAAGAAAATTATACTTTCTGTCTATTTAAGTAAGATCCCCAGTGGCAATATATTATAAAAGAGCAAATGTGCAAATCAAAGACTACTTATAATACATTTTAATTCAGGAAACGTTACTACATATATAGTAAAACACTCCGATGAAAATATATTTAACATTACCAAAATTTTCATGGAGTTAACCCGACTCGCCATTTTATACTACTCTTTCTCTATTAATTTTTTAGTTATTCCTAATGGATGCTATGCAAACATATTACATTATTTATGTGCGCATTCCTCCAAAACATATACGTTGCACTTGGAATGAAAAGTAAAAATGAATTACCAACAGGCAACCGCTTCTTTCGAATATTTAAGTAAATTGCTAAAATCATGCAAACCAATAAGCGTGTTACAAAATGAAATAGAAACCTTAGCAAACAATCTTGTAGTATGAACAGTTTCATTTGAAGTGATTTATAGTTGAACATTCAAACAATGTTGCAATCCAAATCAATTTATCTTTTCGAGAGGCCTCGGAACTCACAATGACCATCTTTAAAGTCACCTTAAATAGGACTCACATTTAAAGCACTAACAGCAAAGCACTGATCATTCCTTTTTTTAGGTACAACCTTCTGCAACGTACTTCAACAGTAAACAGAGAATTCCATGTGGCATCTAAAATGTCTCTTCGTACTTAAATCTCTGTCCACCCAAGTAATTTTTCTGAGTGACAAACACGTTGAATTTGGCCTACATTAGTTTGACAGGACAAAGATTTTTTTGTGGCCTGCTTGGGTATTTTGGCGTTCCTTTCCCCCCACGGGGGGATTTATCTCCTACATACATAACTGAATCGGCCATTGATCCATCACCCTGCATCCTAATAGTATCTTCATTGCACACACCACTGCTTAAGACTCCTAAATGTTAAGACATCGAACATACTGAAAGTATCCTGAAGGTTCCCTAGGCATAAGCCTCTGGCAAAGGAATGCCAATAAGCTAGAAAAATAAAATACGATGCAAAACATTTAAGCCATATCATGTTCTTTTCTTCTGTTGACAGTGTTGAACGTTTATTTTTAAATTGTAGCCTTTGTCACCTACTGATTGTTTTGAAATTCTGTGTGCTGCATTAACCGAGGTGGCTGTAATTCCTTGCTCTACTTACAAGAGCTCAGTAGTAAGAACACGCTGGGCAGCAAACAACACATCCTTTTTTATGCTCTGCTGTAATCTCCAAGCAGACAAAATCATCTATTTTAATGAATATCAAGAACATATATATTTTTAACTCTGAATACAAGCTATTGGGACAACTGAATAGGATCTCAGTTATATTTGATGTAGAATTATACCTCACTTAGAGCTCCTGGGCATTCTCAGAAGTCATGTATTCAAAGCGAATTGATGATATTGAGTATTTCATGTGGCATAGCCTGGCTGGGTGTTTAGAACAGATGATGCAGATTAATGCATCTATATTCAGTAGCTACAGAGGAAAGAAATGTTAAGTTTTGAAAGTTGATTTTAAATGAAATTAGAAAAAAAAATTGCAGTGACACACACTGTTGTTTTCATGAACGGATGAAAATCAAATAAATGTTCCCAGTGCTAATTGCTAGCAGTCACTCATCAGACATTATTTATTTACTTCAAGATAATTATTTTAATAGGTTTAATTTTATTACTATTTTATTGAGTTTCATCTGTCTCTATTATTTCCCTATCTAATTTACAAAGCAGCTGCCACCTTTGCCTTTCTAAGTATATAAATATTCTATAAGTACATATATCATCTTGACTGGTTGTAAATCAGTCGTTCCCACTCTTTCCAGTACTACATATGATTCACAGTAGAACAGTTAAGGAATATCTACACTCAAATAGCTGAAAAGCTATTCTATATTGCTGCCTGTGTTGCTGAAGAGAAATAAAACTGTTGAAAAACAAAATCATACTAGTTCTGCATTAACTTTCACCAATACATGTAATATGGCCTAATTTCCCAAGGTTTCAGTATGGAGCTCAGAATCACAAACTATAGGATGTATATTTTTCTCCCTTACCATTTCTACTTGAATGTTCAGTTTCTTGGAAATAAACTGTTAAATATGATTACTTTTGGATTTTAACATTTCCATTTTAAATTTTTATACCTCTGCTTAAAATCTCTTCGTAATTTCATCACCTCTGCTTTCATTTCTTTTCTCTTTCACATCAAGCTTTCCTTACCTCTACTCTGTTGCCACTAGTTATACTAAACAGTCTCTGCCTTTCTGTTTCAGATTACCACGATCTCCCTGAGTCAATCAATTCTTTCCTTACCTACATACGGGTTCAAAAGCCAATTAGATAAAGTACAAGGAAAAAGCTCTATCTTTGCCTAGCAGGCAAAGGTGCAGCTTCAAACTCTGTCTAAGAAAAATCCTAAATTGGCTACCTGTCCTGTTCTTACATCATCTTTAACTGATGTTCTTGCTGAATTCTACAATGAAAACTATCTGCAGACCATTCTGAAAACATAATATCCTCTTACAAATGGGCAAGAAAATGACAACTTAACTGCAAATGATCAAGAGATAAAAAAAAACAACGGGGATTAGAATGGGAAGCATGCCCTTGATGTCCTTGTTGATTTCTGAAGGTATTATCAAATATATCAGAACTCTGGCAAATTTGGATGGTATTACGTTCTCAAAATATTATCCATTAGCTCTTTTAAGAAAGTCAAACAAGGAAGATGATACAAACATTGAACTTACTGGCTTCATATCCAATCCTTTCTCTATTCATATGCTTCTTAATAAGCAAGGACAGCACAACATCAGAAGAGGATGCCCAAAGAGGCTGTAGAATCTGCATTCTTGAAGATTACTGAGTAAAGCCCTGAGCTAACTAGTTTGAATTGACTGGCTATATTTTGACCAGGGGTTTGAACTAGATGATCTTCTGTGGTCCTTTCTAAGCTGATTGTATGAAACAGGCACTTCAGAAAAGAGTTGTCTTGATTGCCTTCACATTTTCAGTATTTCTAATTTCATCTAAAATAAAACAAAAAACTGACCCAGTATTACAATTTGTCATTTGCATTACTGTCTTCTATCCTTTATGTTTCAGGACTATTTGAAATATATTAATAAATGTAATTGCTTTACAATCATTCCTGAGAAAAAAGCAAAAAAGAAAAAGAAGCGAACTGCTGTAGTACTTGATCTAGAGGCTGGCAACCCCACCTGTGGCAGGGGAGTTGGAACTTGGTGATCCTTGAGGTCTCTTCTAGCCCAAGCCATTCTATGATTCTATGTTGAACAAGACCACTTCCAGCTCTGCGGTACTGAACACATCTTGCACAATCATGTACCAAGATTTGGAGGAAAATGTAATAAATCTGGAATAAATTCTATTACCATAATTTCAAGGAGAAATGAGAGAATGATTCCGTTGAGTTCAAAGATGGAAAAAAGAAGAGGGAAATAATGTTGGAAGGTGATGAGAGAAGTAACGGGTATTCCAGTGCACATATATGTACGTATGAAAATAAAACAGAATTCCAGAGAAAAAGAACAAAGAGATTGTGGTCAGAAGGTAAACTCAGATTTTAAGAGATCAAACAGATCAAGCTCATATAACAGTTGAAACTGCAGGGTTGTGAATGACAATTAACACGCTTGGAAGCAGAGAAGCAAGAAAAAAGCAGAAAAGCGTAAGATAAGAACAAGCTAGAAAACATGGATCCAGTGTCAAATAAAGAAGAGATGAAAGATGTCTTTAAGAAGAAGACTGAAAACAGTTATCAACTAAAAATATTAGGTGGGTAGGGTGGGAGGAAGAAAGAAAAAATTCTTTCGGGATGAGAGAAAAAAAAAAGAGAAATGAAAGCTTTAAAATAAACCAAAAGAATGCAAAACAAAGAGATACCGAAAAGTAAAAGTGCTGCTTAAGAAAGGTCAGAAGCAAAATGTTGATACAAAAGGTAAAGCAAAACATATGTTGTCTATCCATGTGTTAGGTCACTCAGAGCCACAGTAAGAAAGCTGTAGACATTTTTCTGCATATTCTGAATGATGGTGGAAGTCTGCCCCAGAAGAAATTCTTGTCTGCTGCAACAGGAATCTTTCTGTCCTACAGCACAATCAATGAAAATCAATTGGCTCATAATTGCTTTGCATCAAATTAATTACGGAGGACTATGTGGCCCAGAGGGTTGGAAATGAGATGCGGAGCCTCTCACCTTTAGGTCACTGCCACAAACACAGTCCAAGTCAATGATGACTGGGAGTTGTTACGGTTGTGTTAGTAAAGAAAATGATTTTAAGCTCTACCTTTACTACTTTGTAACCTCAGAACTTTTTTTTTTTTTTTTTTTTTT
>JACDJE010000206.1:249690-306889 GCA_016647715.1 Pavo muticus
TGCCAATCCCAGAACAAAGCTGAATGAAGCTTCCAATACTTCTAATGTGACCTTTATGCCATCTGGGATTACAGTCTACAGTCAATCCTTTTTGAAAATACTCTTCTCATCTTTTCAGTAGGTTAAGAGATCCAGACAGCCAAGTTATTTTCGAAAACATAGTTTCAAAAATGACAGTCTGTAAATAAAATGTAAGCTACATAACAAAACTCCTAAACTACATATTTCTTTTTCTATGTAGGACATCATAAATAGTCAAAAATATGAAAACTGTGAGCATTTTCTTTGATTCTCACTCTCTAAAGAAAAAATAAAAGAAAAAAAACAAAACAATTCCCCAGAATCAAAAGGGAGTATTCCAACTTTTTGAAAACATTAACTGGTAAGAAGTACAGTTTTTCATCAGTCAGTGATTACATTTTGCTTTAATTTCATCCAAGCTAACTCATGCATTACTGTTTGCTACTTTGTTCTTGGCTTGAGCAGACGCTCTGACTGAATTACAATATGAGTTGAAATAAGAAGAAATGAGAATAGTTATCATTCCTAGATTAATCATTGCTGCCCAACTACTTGCTACTATGTAGATCAAGAAATTTTAAAATGGCATGCTCCTATGCATTATGTACTACTATCACAAAATCAATATTGACACTGTTTTGGCTGATGGAGTCTACAGATGAGAACTTCCTGTTAGTATTGTGCTGGATGTAAATATTCCCATAATTGTTAGATTATTTAACAGTTGAGCTAAGTAAACCTGGCTGATTTGGCCAGAAGTTTATCAACTCAAGGACTCAAACAAGGTTGTAATGAGAGATACTACATCTGGCTGGCAGCCATTCAATTGACAAGGCTCAGTTTTGGGGCCAGTTCTGTTCAGTATTTTTATTAGTGATCTGCATGCAGGAGTTAAAGGAATCCCTAGTAAATTTGTTGATTCTACTAAACTGAGAGGCGCTCTATAATTGACTCTATGGAGGGAAGCGAGGCCATGCAAAAGGATCTAGATAGATTTGAGAACTGGGCCAACAGCAGTAGCATGAAATTTAAAGAGAACAAATGCTGGATTCAGCACTGGGGAGGGAGAAATGCTGGACAGTAAGTATAGATTAGAAGACGAGCAGCTGAAAAGAAGCTCTGCAGAATGGGATCTGGGGGTGCTGGTTGACATGAGCCAGCAGTGTGTCCTGGCAGCCAGAAGGGCAAACTGCATTTTAGGATGCATTAAACACAGCACAGCCAGCCAGTCAAAAGAGCTGATTCTCCTGCTATATTTAGTGTTGCAGCCTCACCTTGAATACTGTCCACAGTTCTGATCTCCACAATATAAAAAGGATGTTAAAGTCTGTGAAGACATCCAGAGGAGAGCAACAAAGCTGGTTCAAGGGCTGGAAGCCACACCTTGTGCGGAGAGGCTGAGGGCACTGGGGAAAAAGCAGTTGAGGAGGTGACTGCATTGCTCTCTGTAACTTCCTGACAAAGTGAAGTGCAGAGAAAGGTGCTCATCTTTAGTAGTAGGTATTTAGCGACACCATCTTGAGTGAGATCACATGGCATGTGCAGGACAACAGGGGGATTGGGCCCAGCCAGCATGGGTTCATGAAAGGCAAGTCCTACTTGGCCAACCTGATCTCTGTGATTGAGAGACCCATCTGGTGGATGAGGGAAAGGCGGTTGACATAGTCTACCTAGACTTCAACAAAGCCTTTGACACAGTCCCCCACAGTATTCTACTGGAGAAGCTGACAGCCCATGGCTTGGACAGTCACAGTCTTTGCTGGATAAAGAACTGGCTGGAGGGCTGGGCCTAGAGCATGGTGGTGAATGGAGTTAAATTCAGCTGGCAATCAGACACAAGTGGTCTTCCCCAGGGGTCAGTACTGGGGACTATCCTATTCAATACCTTCACTGATGACCTGGATGAGGGCATTAAGTGCACTGTCAGTAAGTTTGCAGAGGACACCAAGTAGGGAGGAAGTGCCAATCTGCACAGGGGTAAGGTGGCCCATCAGAGAGATCTGGACAGGCTGGATAGCTGGGCTGAGGCCAATGGGATGAAATTCAAGAAGAAAAAGTGCTGGGTCCTGCACTTTGGCCACAACAACCCCAGGCAACACTACTGGCTTGGGGCAGAGTGGCTGGAAGACTGTGAGGAAGAAATGGACCGGGGGTGTTTGTCAATGCTCAGCTAAACATGAGCCAGCAGGGTGTCCAGGTAGCCAAGAAGGCCAATGGCATCCGAGGATGTATGAGAAATAATGTCACCAGCGGGAGCAGGGAAGTGACCCTCCCACCGTAATGAGCTCCGGTGAGGCTGCACCTTGAATACTGTGATCAGTTTTGGGCCCCTCACTACAAGAAAGACATTGAGGCTCTGGAGAGTGTTCAGACAAGGGCAACGAAGCCAGTGATGGGTGTGGAGCACAGGTCTTATGAGGAGTGGCTGAGGGAATCGTGATTGTGTAGCCTGGAGGAGGCACAGGGGAGACCTTATCACTCTCTACAACTACCTGAAGGGAGGTTGTGGCAAGTGGGGGTAGACCTCTTCTCTCAAAGAACTGGTGATAGGACTAGAGGGAATGGCCTCAAGTTGTGCCAGGGGAGATTCAGCTTGCATATTAGGTAAAATTTCTTCTCCAAAAGAATGGTCAGGCACTGGAACAGGCTTCCCAGGAAGTGGTGGAGTCACTGTCCCTGGAGGTGTTCAAGAAATGTTTAGATGTTGTACTGAGGGGCATGGTTTAGTGCGAAATATTGGTGGTAGGTGGACAGTCGGCCTGGATGATCTTGGAGGTCTTTTCCAACCTTGGTGATTCTACAATTCTATGATGCATGGGAATGTCTTAAAGCTATATCAGACATTAGGAAAAAAATATTTACTGACAGGGTAGTAGGACACTGGAAGAGGCTTCCTAAATAGGTATTTGATGGCCCATGTCTGTCTGTTTTAAAAAAACATTCTGATAATACACTTAATGATATGTTTTAACTGTGAGTTCGCTCCAAATTAGTCTGATGTTAGGTCCTTGAGTCCAATCTCACTCCCTTCCAAATTGAATACTTGCATTATGTTTCTATTCCATTCTAACCACTACAAACATATGGGTTAGCAGAGTAGATAAACAGAAAGAAATATCCTGCAGCTGGTTAGTGATTAAATATTGAGAGTGTAACATCATCACAGCTAGACTGAGATGAATGAGACTGACTGTCAATAGTTCTGGTTTCACTACAAATCAGTGCATCTACTATACTTTAAATTTAAAACTAAACCAGAATCAGAGTTTCTAGTTTTGACCAGAATCAGAACAGATAACAAAAATAACAGTGTTTAAGAGAAGAACACATTTCTAAAAGCTTCTCAGCAGTGGAAACATATGAATAAAATACAGCACAGAAGGTGATCCACCAATTGGAGTTCTGAAGAACACTGCAAGTTTTTCCTTCCATTTTATAACAGATTTTATAGAAATTCAGTTACTCTAAAGATAAAACAGCATTCACAAAGATTACTTTTAACAGAATTGGTTGCACTCAGACTTGTAGCTGGTATACTTCTACCATGAGCAAAACTGCATATAATAATTACATATACCTCTCTTCAGGACAGGCAGAAAATAAGACACATGAACTGCACTTGTAAAATGTTCTCTCATTATAGAACATTAATTATATTTGCATTTTAATTTAATATTAAAAAACTGTTAAGCACATATCTATCTATACGCTATTTCTATAATAATTATGTGTTAAAGTGATATTTCCTTTACTGTTAATTTCTTCCTCTGAGAGAGACACAAATTAGACTTTTAGGATTTTAGTCTTCCCAGGGAGCGTGGAGCCAATTAAGGTTTTTCAACAACTCTGGTTTTTCACTACTATATATGTAGTTATTCTTAACTTCCATTAAAGTGATCAATAATGGTTTGATAGAGTAGCATAAAATCTAAAATAATAATAACACATGAGTCACTAAACTCTACTACAGAAGTAATCATGAAAAATACAAAGAACTATTGAGTATCCCAAGTTGGAAGGTACCCACATGGACCATCAAGTCCAACCCCTGGCTCCACACAGCACCACCCAAAATTCAAACCCTCAATCTGACAACAATGCCCAAATGGTTCTTGAACTCCAGCAGCTCAGTGCCGTGACCACTGCCCTGGGGAGCCTTTTCCAGAGCCCAGACACCCTATGGTGAAGAGTCTTTTCCTAACACTCAACTTGACATTTCCCTGATGCAGCCTCCTGCTGTTTTCCTTGGGCCCTGTTGCCGTCACCAGCGAGCAGAAATTAGCAGCTGCCTCCCTGCTCCACGTGTGAGGAAGCTGTAGGATTCTCCCATTTTAATGCTAGTAACTGGCTGCCAGCCTGATGTAACCCCATTTACTATAACCCTTTCAGCCAGACCCCTCAGTTCATTGTTCGTCCATGACATTAGACATAGGTTGCTTCCAAAGTAATACCTCCTATTTATTTCCCTGGAAACTACAATAGATACAAAGAGCACAATAACACTATTTGATAGAGCAAATTGTCAGCTACAAAACACTATTTTTCAGCATAGTCACCACCAGTAACTATGCCTTTCACCACCCATGAATGAGAGCCTGCAAGTTGCGCTTGTAAAAATTCACACCAGTAGAGGTGGCCTGCAGTTTCACAGCTGCTATGACAGCACTGTTGCCGAAACTCACCGCCCACTGTGCTCACATCCACCGTTTGGTCTCCATCAATGTTCAGCAAGTGTAAATGAATGTCAGTAGGTGCCATTTTTTCCACATGGAGGAATTCAATGACACACCTTTGCTTCATACGCACTTCCATGTCAGATGTCATTCTGTGAGACTGTCCCTCTGCTGCCATCCATCACATGGCAACAACGTGTAAAGGAATATTGGTGGGAACCAACACACCAAATTTTACTTCAGTTAGAAAGAGAGTCCTTTTATACAAAAATTAATGATTAGAGCAATCAGGAAAGTAGGAATGCTGGTCTGTGGATACCAGTCAGCCTAAAGTCACAACATCTTTCCAGTAAAATATTCTAAGCTATACAGAGGAGGAAGGGGGGATTCTTCCATTCCCTTAGTGAGCTAGAACGCAGTGCACACAATGGGATTACAGTCTGCAAATCACACCACACATTTAGAGAAGTGTTTCTGTAGTCTCACTACAGAAACTCACTAATCTTTGATCGGTATCAAAGGTCCCACCTTCATAGATTGACAGTCACCCTGTCCCAGCTTGCTTAGGAGCCTGGAATATTTTTATGGAAGCAAAGTGCATGTACAGGCAGTTTCTCAAAGTTTCTCTCAGTGCTAATTTACCCAGCCTCTTTGTAGAAGGTCAGTATCACAAGATGTGTTTTGGATTCAAATGGAGGCTATCAAAAGGAATTCGTAATGCTCAGACACTGCCTAAGAAGCCTGCTTGTATCAGTGACTTAGGCAGAGGTAAGGTACCTGCCAAAAGGCATCGATTTACAATCCATTTCCTTTGTGTAGAAAAATGAAGATTTCCCACATACAGTAAGGTGGTGCACACCTTGGTAAATAGGGCTACTGATGAGTAGTTTCCATTATTCAGACTTCCCAATGCCATGCTATAGGTCTATGATAGAGAAAAAATAGATAATCCTCAAACTAACACAGGAAATAAATATTTATGATGAATCTCGGCCTGGACACTTGAATGAAAGATTTTGCAACTTACACTACTTAAAAATATTGGTCTAATTGCCCACTATACTTGAAAGCTAAATCTTTTACGCTTATTTACTACATGTTTTTCCTCTAGCAGAATAACTATTGAAATCATTTTTCAGCTAACTTTAAAACAGTTTGTCATGATTTTTTAAACATACATTGTATTGGCATAAACAAGTTTGATTTCAACTTGATTTATAGTGCAGGTTTCATTTTGTGTTATTTTCCTAAAGCAGCTCTTAAAAAGCTGTTTCCATTCACAGGTACACCGCATCGAACAAAAAAACTTCTACACAAAATGTACAGCACAAGTATGATTTGAAAATATTCCTCTCATTCACGTTCCCCTGCCTCCACTAAAAGATTTATAACACATCTAAAACAGGAATTGATGAATTCATCAGCACCTGGGACATTTTGATCATAATCAATAACATAATTTTGCCCTTTAAATGGGATTTCAATTATAGTACATTTTCCAAAGTAATTTTATTTTTATCATAAAACTAGTTTCTGTGCAAACCAACAGCATTAACTCATTGAATGCCAAATTCCATTCTGGAAGGAGCAACTGCATTAGTTGTACAGCCGAACAATGTTAATGTGATAATTAAAGAAAGGTAAATGCAGTCAGTTGTGCTGTTTTGAAGGTCAGATATTTGAATGTAAAACATTCATTTGGTAAATAAACACAAGCATAAAAATCAAGCATTATTACACACGTACAGAAGACCATTATCCAAAATGGAAGAATGTTAGGATGACTACTGAATATTGACATAAGTACAGGCTAGCCTGTACTTCTACAATTTCACTTTTGATCTCTCAGGAAAACAGAGGGTAACTGCAGCATCCACTGAAAGTTAACTTCCAAATTTTTATTGGATAGAAGAGTCCGCCAGCAGCAGCAGAAAGGTAGCAGACAGACCATCACCAGTCTCTTCATTAGATGATGTTGAATGACACTGTCAGAACTTCTTTTGAGCTTTCTCTCTTGTTGAAATAGTGCTTAGCAGCCTAGTGAGTTAAGTAAGAACTGTTTTTAAATTAAATGATTTAAAGAATTTTCAATTCCATAATACAAGAAACTTTAGATGAAGGAACAAACAAAATGTAATAAGCTGGAATAAGATGAATGAATAAACACATATGAAGCCATGCTAAATGAGAGGGTTTTATGTTCCACTCCTGTTGTAGAAAGTAAATTAAATCAAGTTGTATGATCTGGTTACCTTCAAGGACTCTTTGTCATGGGTAAGCTACTGGTCCAGGTGCGAACAGACTGTTACTCCTCAATGAAGCGGCAGTAATTGATCTTTGCCTGCATAGACCCATTGTTGCAGAGCTTCTCTGTTACCAAGATGCTGCTAGCTTAATGTCTGCCACTTTGGGAAATGAAAATACACCTTACTTAGGAAAGAGAAAGCAAGGTAATTTTAGGGTCTTTCATCTTTTCCAGGGCTGTACTGCTAAGAAGTCAGCAAATGTATTTTCTTTGTCTACGGCAATTAAGTAAATCATTCTTAAAGCGCTAAGATATAGAACATCACACAGCTCTTACTGGCAGATAGTATGTACACCTACATCCAGGGAATAAAATTCTAGCAACTGGAAATATTACTGCGCCCTGAATCATCACTCCGTACAACTTCAGCACATAGTCTTCAAAGGAAGGAGAGAGTAGAAAAAAAAAATACAGATAACTGTGTGAAGCCCTTTGAGTTTTGATGGCACTTCCGAGAACTTTCTTACTGAACAGAGAAACAACTGCAGAGAATTTGCCAAGGGAAAAAAAAAAAAAAAGAAAAGAAACATTTACATAGCTTATTAATAAGGACACAAGCCTTCTGACTTTGTCCAGAGAATATAAAAATTCTTCATAGTCTCTGAAAGAGGCCATATCCATTGTAGAAACCATCGTATTTTTAGTTAATTATCAAGTTTAACTATTGAGCTTGTCTTGAGACAAATCTCAAGATAAATACATCGAAACTACAAAGCAGAGAACTATATTAGATGTAAGCAAGATCTATGGAAGCCCAGCAAAAAGCAGATGATGCCACTGCTTCTCACTTATGTCAGAAACCATTTGTCACTTTCACAGTTGTCCACGCAATTTGAAAACTGAAAGTTACAGCTTCGTAGCAGTCAGAGAAATTTTATTCAGTTCGGGCTGGGGGTGGAAGGAAGCTTTAGCTTCCCTCACACTAATTCAACTACAGACTCTATCAGCTTGTGTTTGTTTACATTTGAAGTTTGTCCTTGGAAGCTTCAGCGTACAAGAAAATCTTTCCATGGTAAATAGCCAAGTATGTATAAAACCAGCCACGAATTATCAGATTACTTCATGGTAGAGTGGTAAAAACATGAGCATGGATTAATTAAATTACAGAGAAATTATGGTTTTATGTATACTCCCCTTTCTCTCCCCTTAGCAAAGAAGATTAATTTCTGCTATGCACAGTTCGGAATAGCTTCCGTTGTTATTTTATGCATCCACCTAGGCTCTTTGGTGCTGTGAATTCAAGTCCCAGCTGGGAGATCCAAATTTATAATGACATTCTAGTGAGTTTCTGAGGCTCAGTAAATCTGGCATGGGAGTCAGACTCCTCAGAAAGGAATGACAGCAGATGCCCTCCAGGGGAGATAGAAAACATGAGTCATACCAGGCTGCCACACTGGGCACACATTGTTGACTCGAGAAAAAGAACTGACAGGCAGCAGCCATAACTTCTGATGTTTCATTTAGATCTCTCCCAGTAGGTGTCACTACTATGTAGCATTGCTATAAAACCTTAAAATAATGAATACAGAAGAAGCATTTTTTTCCCCTCCAAGTGGTAAAAAAATAAACAACAAAAACCCTACAGCTGTACACTAATTATGCCAGACCTGAATAATCAGCAGGAATCAGCCTTGTGAGGAGGGTGAAGGAGAAACTGCATTGGTTGTACATCATTTCTATTTTCATACAGCTAATTTTTCTCTTAGAAATTGTTATACATCTTCAAGAAATGTCTTTAAAGAAGCGGTTAATTTAATGCAAAGACTCAGCATTCTCTTCATAACAGCAATGTACACTGATGGACATACACCAAACTCTATTTATCTATTTCACATTGTTACAAAATGGCTGTTGAAATCTATTCTTTGGAAAGACGGAAAGATAAGATAGATTTATAATAAACATGGCACACGCAACAAACTTTTGTAGAAACTAGTCTGAAAAAAAAAAAAAAACCTAACAGAACAAGAAAATGAATTTTCATTTTAAAAGCAGCCCGTCTTCATGCAGAGTCTGAGCATCCTACCACCCAGCTATTCTGCAGGCATTCAGACACTTCACTGTAATGTCTCAAAAATCAATAGCAATTTATTCTCTCTTCGGACCCCAAGCAACAAAAGTAAATAATACTGTCACCTCCAGTCTGCCTTCAGAACATGGTCACAAAGTGGTCTTGCTACTACACTGCAGCTTTACACAGTTCTTTATCTGCGCTGGCTTTGCTGCCTATATTGGCTTTCATAAGGGAGAAATGCATAAGACAGCAACACAAAGGGGACAAGTTCTTGCATGTTCCAGCCAGCTAGAGTGCTGAGTATGAGTTAAGGGAAAGGGGAAACAGAAGATGCCAAGTCTTAGCTGATTTTATTTGAGCAAAAATAAGCAGTAATAGAAATTGTTAGAAATTCCCACACTATAAAAGAGAAAAACAAACAGGAAAGAAGTTGAAAAAGAAGCTGCAACTTAAAATCTGCAACGTGTAAAGGCAGTTCTTAAATTGCTTCCTTAAAACGACTGACAAAGGCTTTAAAATTCATGTTCCTTAGTAAACCACATATAGAACATGTCTGAATATTTAGAATAACCCAGAATGTTCAGATAAATTAATTTCTTGACACTGATTGCAAATTATGATGATTTTAAGAAAATCTCTCTCATCATATGCCTTCTTATATGACTTCTTTAACTGTTTATAGCATGAGGCATTGATAAAAGCGCAGACGCGTTTACGATGTTTCAAACATTCAAACTGGTAAAGATGAAGATACACTCAGTTAACAGCTGGTGACCTTCTGTACGTGTGTAAAATGGGCTCTTTTTAGGGAATAGCATATGTATTTTTATTTTTTACATATGTAATTGCCTTTACTAGTAGATGCTGTGGTACAGCAGCAGATTAATTCTCTTCCCTGTCCCCTGCCTCGCTACTCCCCCACCCACCTCAAGACACTAATTCAGTTTGTTTTTTTTCTAGACATAAAGATTTCCCAGGATTCATACAACAAGTTCAAGGTGCACCACTCATCCATATTAGCACTGAGTGCTGATTTGAAGGAGGCTGCCATTTCTTCCCTGGCATTTTGTACCAATGAGCATAAGGACAAGGCACAAGCTGAATACAAAGCAGGGACTGTATGTTTGAGAGAAGAAAATTTACCTTCTATCCTATAGTAATTCCATGAAGTAAGTTCTCACTCTAAAATGATAAATTGCTGGAACTTAAAAGCGCTACAAAAAATTCTAAATTTAATGGATCTCATAAGAATTCTCATTATCAGGCAAGTTACAATTGTGATAATATACACATTTTTAAGTAAAGAAAAGCGAAAATTCTGGAGAATTTTAGGCTACTATCTTAAGAAAAAGCAAAATCTGAATGAATTGTTCACAAATGTTTGAGAGTAATGAGATACTAAGACTTTTTTTCACACAAGTAATTATTTGTCTAATCAAAGGGCATTCTGAATGAATGTCACTAATAAGTTTTGGTAAGACATTAGAAAACAAATGTATTTCTTATTTTAGAATTCAAGGGGAAAGGGGGTAAAACCCAATAACCGCTCATTAAAGAAAAGCAACACGAGAAACTGAATTTTATATCCAATCATAAACTGAATGAAAAGGAGGGAAGGTTATAGAGATTTTATTTTTGTATGTGACTCATGTAATCCACAAGGAAATTTGGATAAGAAACGCCTGGAAAGAAGGCAGAAATAAAGCTGGAAATGAAGCCACAGGGCTTCCTCTTAAGATAAAAAAGATAGCTGCAAAGAATGGGAAGTCAGCTATTCTGAGAACCAACACCTGTCACAGAGCAAAGAAAGCCTAAACAATAGATTATTATTCAATGATTTAACTGAAAACAAACAAAAATCCATACGTGATTTTTAATGACTACTTAAGAAGCACGTAAGCATCTGAAATCAGACTGCTGGTGTTTGATCGACTCTGGTCAGAACCTACACTGAACTCTCATATTCAATTCTATGTAGACTCTCACTAGCCCCTTACAAAAATATCTCGCAAGATAAAGAAAACAGAAAAGAGAAAAATCCCATTTCTACTATTGTTTTCCCCAAGAAGTACGTTTCATTTAATTTATGAATTAGATAATTTTATATCAGCTATTTTCTTTAGTATCAGTGAATGCAGTGCTAACTATATTTAGTACTGGGAACACAAAGCAGATATGTATGAGACAGGCTTAAATCATTCCAGAAATTCTTTTGTGGCTCTGAAGTATCTCCCAGTAAAGTTCTGACAAGCGAGATAAGCTTTAACACTTTCAAGAATAGTTCTATTGTGCTTACAGAACTCTAAGGGAATGCTTTGGAGCTCCGAGATTCAATAGGTCTTTAGGTCTGGAGGATATAAAGCAGTGAACACCAGATCAATGTGCACTGCAGTTTCTGGCTAATCCTGTTAGTCCTGTACCTGCAAAATGTTAAGAACTCAAGTCAATACCTCATAACGAATTTGTAAACTAAGCCTTTTTCAAGCTCAAGTTTACAAAACATATGGAATTCAAATACGCTTATATATTAATCGAAGTGATGTCCAGAAATGATATCTCCATGCTATGACTAGGTGACTCATTCAGACTATCAGGAAGCCAGCTGGTGTTTTGCCATCAGCTTCAGTAAGCATCATCAGATCACACAGACGACAAGACGGGTTAATTCACACATAAACAGGAATACTCTAATACGGCTTAACAGGGACGTGATAACGTACAGGGCTTTTAAAAGTTGCCAAGTAAGATTCAAAGTATTTATGCAAGTGAAGGAGATGAAAGAGTCTTCTTTCAAAAAGTCACTCCAACCATAGCTCAGTGGCAGCCAGCTTAGTAAGGTCAAGTAAAATCAGTTGTTTCTTGCCTGATCCTTAAAGTTCTTGAGTGCCAAAACTAGAATCACAACTTTAAATCCAGGCTTTAATTAAAAGAATTCTGCAAGAGAGTTCTTGTTTTTCTTATACCCCATTAGTCTTGCATAGCAGCCTGCAAGGCTGCCAGTTTAACAGAATGCAGACTATACCCACCAAAATGTGTTAAGGCTCTGCGTTCAGAGATATCTCCTGGGAAGCAGAGATTTTTATTTACTTCTCTCAGTCTGCATGAAGGACAGATCTGAAGCCTCCTAAGTACAGTATTCTGTCAAAGACCAGCAGTAAATGGTACTCCATTGTTGAAAAAGCCCGAGCTCAACTCAGTGAGATGTTCAGGTTTCAAAGAGAATGCTTATATGTCCAGAGGCACCTAAAATTCAGATGCCAAATATCTGTAGAGTAAAAATTCAGCTATGCCTGAATAATGTGTCCTACCGTAGCCCATAGTGGCATAAAGCAGGCAGAGATTCAGAACTCCTCTCAGGAGTACGTACCTTTCCTCTGCAGTTGCTTCACTTTGCAAGCACCTAACTCCAGATACTCATCTGATCTCACAGGAAGTCAGTACAAGGAGCTAAACCAAGCCAAAGTAACTTATATGAAGGCTCAGGCATCCTAACATAACAGCTACCTGACATTTCTACATGAAAGTAATTTGTTTCCATCATTATTAAGAAAAGGCTAACACGTGTGTAACACTTATAATTAAAAATTTATAATTAAAAATTATGCTACTTAACTACCACAGTGAATGTAGCACACATTGCAAACTGTTAGCTAATTTCTATTTTACTCACAGCAAAATGAGCAATAAATATATTTATGTTCATTTTAAGGGGACCTCTGAATTGACAAATGAATTTTTAAAAGTTCTTTTGTAATTAAGAATCATATAAATAAACATTTATTTAATTTGGTGCTTTTAAAATATGCATTACCAAATTCAGTATGCCCAAATCCAAATGCTACTTCTTCTTCCAGAAGTATATAAGCACACACTGTATGAGTGTTACTATCTTAAAAAAGTTCCCCTTTATTCAATAGCCTTAGATTAAAATCGCTGAGTACATTTCATTTTACCTTCCTTCACCAGTAAAAGATTTGTTATAATAAATTATGTAGTCAACCATTTCCTGATCTAATCATAAATTTGAAATGGGGGAATAAATTAACACTAGATATTTGGAGTAAACGTGACTTAGGCAATATTGGTTTAATATTTTGTCATATTTATTTTACCTGCCTCTCCTTGCTTTAGGATCACAGTAAACGGAAGAACAAGTGAGGAAGCAGAAGTCAATGAAAAACAAGAGGGAAAAAAGAAAAGCTTGCTTTTATTTGTAATTCAGCATGACAAAGTCGTCGTTTCAAAAAATATTTTCTTAAGAAGAAAGCAAAAGAATTTGAGAATTCAAATAAGCCTACAGATATTCACCACTGTACTGCCATTTTCAAGATATTAGAACCTATCGGTAGAGCTTCCAAAATCATGTCCCCTAGTCAGTTAATTTTCTGTAAAGATTATATGGCATTTTTGTCTGTCTTCTGATCCTTTTTAGATCCAACATTTGTATGTATATATTTCTAATTATTAAACTATTATCCACTCTCAAAAATTCTGAGAAAAAGGATAATTTCACAGAATCACAGAATTACAGGTGTTGGAAAGACCTCAAGAGATCATCAAGTCCAATCTCCCAGCTAAAGCAGGTACCCTACAATAGGTAGCACAGGTAGGTGTTCAGACATGTCTTGAATATCTCCATAGAAGGAGACTCCACAGTCTCTCTGGCCCATCTGATCCAGTGCTCCGTCACTGTTACCGTAAAGCTCTTACTGATGTTTGTATGGAATTTCCTATGTTCAAGTTTTAGGCCATTATTCCTTGTCCAATTGGTATGCACTACCGAGAAGAGCCTGGCCTCAGCCATTTGCTCCCACCTCCAACATTTATCAGATTCCCCCCTCAGCCTTTTTTCCTCAGGCTAAATAGACCCAGGTTACTCAGTCTTTCCTCACATGGGAGATGCTCAAGGCCCTTTTATCACTTTTGTGGCCCTACACGGGACTCCTTCTAGGAGATCCCTGTCTCTTATGAACTGGGAAGGCCAGAACTGAACAGAGTATATTAATGTGGCCCCACCAGAGCAGAGTAGAGGGGAAGGATAACCTCCATCAATCTGCTGGCCACACTCTTTTTAATGCACCCTAAGATACCACTGGCCTTCTTGGTCACATCTGGGGGCCTTGTTGATGTAAGTGTCCTCATTCCATGTATTCCATCAGGAATTTCTGTCATCATCACAGCTGAGTGATCCCCAGCATAATGTCTACTCTTCTACTGAATTAATGAGAGTTAACAAGATTATTCACTATTCCTGTAATGAATCAAATCCTTCCCTTCTAACCAAATCACTACTAATTACTTCAACTACTAATAGCTACCCTGAACAAACTAAGAATTAAGAAAGTGATTCATTCTAATCACCATTTTGCCAATACTGCCAATAAGGTTACTGCTAGGATGCTAATGTGGGCATTTTTCATTAGGATGTAAATAAATATCGTTAACTTACTTTGCATCTCTCAGATAACGAGACTCCTAATGTCTGATTGACATTTGCAATCTAAAAGAAAAAAAATTAGATGACACTAATTTGCACTACAGGTAAACTGAATTTGATTGCACAGAATAGTATGCTTGCTTCCAACCTTGGTATGCAAACTCACTTCTAAACATGATCTTATAAGAGAATAGGTGTATTAGATAACATTATATAACAAGGATGTTTGAAAATATTGCATAAAATTATCAAGACAACATTTTTTATCACAAATCTAGGCCTGCAGTTAAACTTCAAAAAGGCAACGGACTTTAAAAGCTATTGATAGATATGTAATTCTCTAGGTTTTCATGAACGTGTGACTAGTTTGGCAATATAAGGAAAGCTGACAGTACAAAATTAAGTCTCACTTCGAACTGAGGTCCCTCAGAGAGTAGCAGACACATACTGATGAACCAAGTCTCTGCCTGTACCTTTGATACTGTTAGTCTGCATCCTTCTAAACAGCACTTCAGCCTAGGACTTCACAAGTCACTCCTACTATTTTAAAACCATATTTCTCCTGAAGTTTAACACAGAGCTTTATAAAAGCTTGAATAATGTAAGTTCTCAGCCAGAATTCATAGAGAAAAAATATTTTTCTATCCAAAGTGCTACAATTTTAAAAATAAAAGGTACTCTCAAACAAAACTCATCACATCTCTTTGCATAAAGCTGAGGATACTTTCAGAACAGATGTAATTTAGCAGCTTCTAGCTGAAAATAAGCAGTGACTGCATATTAGAAACGAGATTCACAACATGATTAAACGCTTATAAAAAAAGCATTTCCCTTTTGAAACAATCCAAACCTTCGCTGAAAAGGTGAATATCTATTTAATTTACAGCTAGAGACAAAGTCTTACTATGCAACTTAACTAACATAATTAAGCAAATCTAATTAAGGAGATTTATCTACGTGCACCATATTATCTTAACGAAAAGTATCACCTGTTAAAACATGTTCTGCAGTTCATATCTGGATATATTTTGCACAGTCAATCCATTTTGTTTTCCTGGTTTACACTCATTTCTTGAACACACTTCAATCAATTCTCAATTAATAGACTTTCTTTTTCTCCCCAAATAAGAAGGGTGTATTTTATTGACATATTAAGAATTTTACATACAACTGGTTTTGTTTACTGAAGAACATCTTCCTTACCTCAGCATTTTGTTTTCTATTCTCTGAAACCATACTCTAAGATTACAATGAGTTTATCTCAGAAAGGAGATAAATACGTAATTTAATTCACTTCATGTAGTGAACCTAATTGATCAAACCATGCAGATAATTCCTTCTTTACAATGACAGAATTTATAAAGACATGCAGTTGTTTCTGAAGTTTTTGTTAGCAGAAACCTATTAATTGATATGAACAACGATTTTCTCTGAAAAATGAACAGTACATTTAAAATGCACATTTAAACACTCCTATTTTATTAACTTGTTCAGTTGAAGTAATATTAATCTATAACCATAGCTAATTTTCATACATTATTTTTATTTGGTATTTTTTATGCAAAAATTTATTGCAACTAAATGAGAGATTTCAATATTTTTCACATTTTGAACCTTTGACATTATTTCTTATTTGAATAGTCCCAGCATTTCCCCTCCTTAAAATCAACAGGACTATTAAAGAGCACCAAGCAGGTACGACAGTCTGTTACAAAAGGGAAATAATTCTTATCATGCAACAGGTTCTTCGGATTTCATTCTCCTCTCACCTACTAACTAGTGCTTTAAAATAAAAACTCATATTGTTGCCAGTTAGCTGCCAGTTGCTGAATGGGATTTAGTTACATGGAGCTTAAATTACCAAAATGGCCTTCAATGGGATATTCCCATCAAATAAAAATGGAGTAAAAAGTTTCACTCCGGGCAATCGGGCTTATAAGTAACAGCACATTAACCTGAAATATCCTTTCATACCACAAATAGATGTATGCAATAACTATTTAGTTTTATAATTATCAATGACCTCTCTGAGAACAGCAGAACAATTCGTCTCCAGAGGCATTTTTTAATTGCAAAAATGTTTACATAATAGGCCACAAAATACAAAACATAAAAAAAAACCCCTTAAGCACTAATTAGCCACTGCAAAACTGTTCTCCCTTATCCACAGCAAACAGCAGAACACAGCCGTCCATAAAAGAAAGATGTTAAATTTTCTAACCTTAAACACACGCCACTATTTTCTGAAGTTCACCAAGCTTCAGATTCGAGGTTTTCATCGTAGGTTTTACAGAAATCATTTTTAAAAGAAAAAAAAAACGTTTCCAAAACAACACCATACCTGTACTACACTTCAGAGAGGCAGCGTGTGAAAGGGCAGAAGATAGATAGAAAAAAAACAATTCTAAGATAGAGAGCAATTGAAATTTAGTTGCTCTCGCTACTAGATATGATTTGCATTTATTGAGCTAACAGTTACAGATTAAGGCACTATTCTCCTACAGCTGTTTTGTTATTCTCTCTTTGCTGAAAGTCATCAGCCCACAGTGTTACCTCCTTTTCCCTAGAGCTTCTTTCATAGCTGATAAATCTGCACCAGCCCTTCCTTTTGCCCTTCTCATCCCTGGCCAAACTGGACTTTTGCTTCCTTAAGCCCTTCCCTGAACGTTAGGACACTTGGATTGGGTTCCTCGAGGGTCACCTGTCCCTGATTCCAGCTCTCTTCCTTTTTCCATCAGGAGGTCCCTGTTAACCCCGATCAGATTTGTTTGATTTCCTGCACATCAGAATCCACCCTTGAACTCAAGGCTGTAATCCCGTGGGTGATCAACAACTGCTGACTGGAACAAGCAGCTGGGGAGAACTTCTCAACACGCTGCCGGTTCTGCTGCTCTGCTTGAGGGCAGCAGCCTCCGGCAGAAGTACGCTGCAGGCAGCAATGTCACAACCGCTACTGTAAGGCTGGCTACATCTCATCTGTCAGAGCCTGGAAACGAGTCTAAAACCCCAGCTGGACATAAAAGCAAGCCTATTTTATTTTGCACTGAAATGACCTAGCATGTAATTAGTTACAATTAGACAAATTAACAGAAATGGAAGCAGTAAGGGAGTCTTAAGCTCCACAGTTATTTTGCAAGTGAACACCTTGTAATAACTAATTAATTACATTATAACTTACTTACCTAACAACTAAATCAAACTAAGATGAAAAGTAACTTGCAAAAAGAACTGTCAACAACACAAAATTGGAGTTGCATAGAAATATTACATGTAAAACTTCACTGAACAAGAAGCTTAGTGCAGGGAAAGAAAACACTTAAGAAGTACCCAAGATGGAAACACTAAGGTGTGTTTCCACCAATGGTCAACATTTCTTTTTCTAAAGGGCGCTCCTCCTTCATTTGAACTACTCTTCATTGATGTCTGTCAGAGAAGTTTTATCTGTTTGAAAACAGAGGAGTACTTCAGAGTCTGTAGAAAAAGAATACAGCTTGGGAAGCAGAAACTGCGCTATGTTAAGAAATACACAGAGTAGCAGCCCCAGCAAGGCAGATGAAGTAAATGCTTACCCCGAAAAGATGGATAAACTACTCCATCTCAGATGATCAAAATTTCAGTAGTTTAACTAAAGATGTGCTGCAGTAGTAAAATCACAATTCGATTCCCAGCAAAACTGCAAGAATGAGAATTTACAGCCAACAGCTATTAGAAGTAGCATTGATTAATGCACGTGAATTGAAACACCGTGCTTGGAGGAAAATGAACAGAATTTGTACAAACTTGTGCTGCTATATAGCAACTGCCCGGTTTTATCTCCACTACAGGTTATGCTATGGATATTAAAAGGAAGATAGCTCTGCAGGCACTAAATCTCCAGTTGCATTTTGTCATGACCAGAGGAAAACTAACAAAATTCAGTTGTGACATTTAAGAACATTAAATTCATAAATTAACCGTGTAAGTGACAAATGGATATGAATAAACATAAGTGAGAAAGATGGGCAAGTTGCCAAATATTAATAAAGACACGATGCATCTAACTTTGAACAGCCGTATCAAGCACTCTAGGGACAAGTATGAATTATTAGATCTTTAAAACATCAAAAACAAATTTGGTATATTCCGCCAATTCTAGTCTGCTTCGTTCACTTAAAACCAATTTTAATTAGAACGATCTATTAAGACAACACAGTTTTTTAAGAGAACTGTATTTGTTTTGTTCCCTACACGGCATATTTTTAACTCATGTAATCAGTATAAATGATCAATGCAATATCACAAACTTGTTGTTTGCTTTTTCAATGAAACAAAAATAGAGCCACAAAGGTTAACTTCACAGAAAAGTATCAGTCTGCTGCGGTAAGGAACAAAGACAGGAGACAGTTATTTATAGAATGCTGCTCGCCATTATCCTTTTCAAATTCTACAGAAGGCTAAATATTGATGCATTCCCAAGTCACCTTTTCCCTTCTTTGGTGTTAACAAGAAGGAGTGCGTTTTTGATGCTCTCAATTTGTCAAGATCAGCTGAACCGAACGGCTTTATGGAGTACACTATTCCAACTCCTTCAGGGGCTATAAAACCACATTAAACTCTGCTTGTTATTAATAATTCATTGCACCTTCTGTAGTTCACTACAGGGGCATCACTCTTAGGGCATCATTCTTATTGAAATAAGTTAACAGTGAACGTCAGATAAACAGTGTTACCATCACAGTGAGAATAAGCCCACCACGAACCCTAGAAAACCGAAAGCTCTACAGAACTTTTTTTTTAATGCAATTCCCAGGCTGAATTCAGCATTCTACACCCCTTCCTAAAAACTTAATACTAGCAATTTGATGCATCAGTATAAAAAACAAAACAATGACTTCTATCTACTAAGATTTGGCTTCTCTGCAAATTTGAAGTGTCAAATTTCCACACATTCAGCTATACTGCAAACGTATTCATGCGTCCATTATTCTGAAAGACCTCTTTACAATAGCATTTTACTTCAATTATGGCTTAAGCAAAGTATAACTTATGAAACATAACTATGATGCAAAATACTATGATTTGGAATCGCAGCACTTTTTAATTTAGTTAAAAAATACCTATGATTAGATCAGTTAAAAATCATCGATTACTACACATAAATACGGAACAAGTGACTTTTTTCTTCATGGTTATTGACCAGGTGGCTCATACGGAATTGCCACATATTTCTCACGTTTGACTACAATGCACATGACAGTAAAGAGAAGCAAAGAAAAAAGTGAGAAAAAGCTACGTTCTGCAGAAGTACATTTAAGAAGGGACTGGAGACAAATGATGTTTGTGTAATTTACCCAAACGAGCACATTTGGCTTTGAGGTATCAGGACAATGCTGTGGGGAAGGGGGACAAGAGAAAGGAAAAAAAGAAAGAACAAAACCACCAGATTTATATTTACAGAATTAAAGGAAAGCAAGTCCATTTCAAAACACTAGTCTGCTGAGAAGAATAAGTTCTGCGAGAATTTATAGCAAAGCACTGACAAATGTTCCATCTTCCAGCCCTACATAATTTTTTCTAAAAAAAAAATCTTCTAGCATATCAATGTTCTATTTAAATTCTGTATGCAATAATGTTACCCAATGTATGCTTTAGGTCACCTTTAACACAGGCGTTAAGAAGAAACTGAAGACAGATATGCTTGAATTCAACAGGCTAGGACAAAAACTAATCTCAAGCATGATAGCTTATATACATTCAGCTTTATTACAACCCCCATCTGTGTTTGCTTTTATTTGCAGGGAGGTGGTAGAAATTGTTTAATACAAATATTCTTCATTGATATTTAATCTGTTGTTGTTTTGAACTAACCAAATAGACAATACAATCCTACCCTGTCCACACCCACAGACAGGAACTGAGGGGAAAAAAAAAAGAAAAAAGAATGTTCTGCTTGAAGGACTGAGGAGGAGACAAATCAGTATCACTTGTCAATCATCAGAAGTGTAGAACGCACATTTGGACAATTTAATTCTCCAAGGAAGGATAAAAAGGAGAACACCCTTAAGTTAAAGAAAAAAGAAGTGGATAACCAATTACTTAAAATACTGACATACACATTAAAGAAGCATTTGTTTAGAAAATTTTAACTGAGACAGTTTGAGGAACGGATGAAAATGCCAAGAAAATATCGCTAATGTGGTACATCCTTTACCCAGCACAAGACTGTGTTGCTGAGTAATCTATCTGCATTCCAGAAAGCTTTTTAACAAAAAATATTCAGGAAGAAGTTGGAGTTCGTCAGTAGCAAACTGTAGAACACCAAATGATACTGAATTCAAAGGAAAAACAGAAACCTGTCTGCTATCCAAAAAATATCACTGAATAATATCCTCATATGAGGCTACTTTCATAGGAAATTATAATCCTAAACTGCCATGAAAGGAAGGCAGCTTAATCATTTAAACAAAGATCTGGTAGATAAAGACCTCTAAGCACTGTAAGTGCTCAACACTGCTAATTTTAAGTAACATGTCAGATCCTTGTAAACCTCCACATGGAACTCATCCAGACCATCACCTTATTTACGTGAGAGGAAAAAACAATCACAATGGCAGCCTGTGGAACAGTGCTGGAAGTGGGAAAAAGCAGGAAAAGGAAAATTTACATCTTATTTCTGTAAAAAAAACATCACTATCAAAAGAGTATGAATGGTTTTGAGGGAAGGGAATCCTGGAAAGCACCAGAAAGGAAAACGTCACATCCAGATAAGGGTAAAACTCTCCTTCCCAAATCCTAAGAATTTCACCATCCAGAACCATGGGCAGGGAGATCACATTTTTAGTAGCTGTACCTAAAATAATAAAAATCTTCCCTCCTACTTTTCACCTCCAGCAAGCAGTTTCAACTCATCCCCACATCTAGGCTTAAATAAGCTTTGTTCTGACCAATCGTTTCACCTTTCCTCGTAATTTTCAAGATACCTGAGTCTGATGCTTTGGAGAATTAGGTACAAGATTGAAAAACCTGCAGTTAAGAAATGTTATTAGTGAATGGCTTGCTGTAAATTGTACCTCATGCCCAGCACTAGGGAATGCTAAAAGGGCAAAGCCTTTGAGGCACATGAGACTAAGGAGTTCTACTACTACGCTTCGGACATACAAGGAGAAAGGAGACTGTCTTCATTGTCCTTATCAGCACTAGGTGAATACATTATCTACATACTTATAAAGGCAAAATTTAGACAAATCATTTCTGATTATATTTGAAAAACCAAGAAGGGTCATTCTTTTAGATACAGAGACGCAGTGAGTAGATACGCATAATAATTTCATTTTGATAAAATGAACATGGAAGGATGTGCCAAGGTGAGACCTGTCATGCACGGTNAAAAGAAAAAAAAGAAAAAAGCCCACAGCTGGTTCCTATTTTTGTGGATGAGATTTGAACTTATGTTGTCCTCCAAGACTTCTTCCAGGGATTAGGCTTTAATAGGATTACTTAGGAAACAATTTTAAAGTGACACTATCAGCCACATTTGGACAGACATGCTGGTTGAAAGGTAGGTGTATTTTTTTAGTTCTGCTGATCTCTTTAACCACTCATTCAAAGAACAAGAAAAAAGACTATTCGCCACATAGCAGAGAAAGCTGTATGTATCAGCATGGTTATTGCTGTCTAGGGCACCCAACAGCTGCAAATCAGCCCTTCAGTAAAGTTGTTCTCAACCACTGCTCCATGTTCAAGCAACAGCATTGCTGATCAGGAAAAAAAGTCACTACAAGGAATCACCAGCAGACTCTATCCCCACATCAACCATTAACCATGGAAATGCACTCTCAGAGCATTAGCTAGCCTGGCACTACAGAAAGGAGAGGAAGAGCAGTGGTGGCAATTCCAGCTTGCATTCATCAGGCATCTAGGCTGATCAGTTTTCTTCTCACTGGACACAATTTAACATTAAACTCATGATTTCTAAATGTTCTTAGCTTCACTGCTTTAAAACTTTGAATTCTCTCCAACACATAGGTATTTCCACTGTTTCCACTGAAGCACAAAGAGCCAATGAGCAAATGTGCACATAGAAAAAAAAAAAAATCAATGGGGAGGAAGCAAAGTGATAAAACAAAAAAGACCCTAATTTTGAAATAGGACATGAAATCACTCGAGCTTAAGGTAAACGGTAGTACAAAAGCTGCCCACAGAAACACTTTCATTTATAGCAAGCTCCCTTCCTTAAGAACTGACTGACAGAAGACAACAAAGCACAACACCTCTCAAGTAGCAGACATTAGAATTACAGAATGATTAAGGTTGGAGAAGACCTCTAAGATCATCTAGTCCAACCATCCACCTGCCACCAGTATTTCCCCACTGAACCACGTCCCTTAGTACAACATCTAACCAGGGACAATGACTCCACCACCTCCCTCCGCAGCTCATTCCAGCGCCAGACATGTAACTTTGAACCAGAATTGCAAATATAGAAAGGGAATACAAATTTGGCTCCACAGTAGTCAGTAGCGCATGAAGATTCCCGTCTTCCATCAGTCAGAGAACATACATATAATACTCTCTATTCAAAATGAATAACTGTTTAATTTAGTGTTTCTCATTTATACAATTAAATCATTTTCATTAATAAAAAATATTAAACAAGCATCTGTAGGTTTCCTGAAGTTTTTAACTGAACAACCCATCAGCAAGGAGCATAAACTGATTGTAATTTATAAAGTAATACATGAAGTGAAACGACAGTTGAGGAATCATTCTTGCAACCTCACTGAAAAGGTAAAACACATTACGAAACAAAAACTCTTCTAAAAGCAGTCATAAAAGCAAGATCTGCCTTGGGCATTTATCTTGACAAACTTCTAAAGATGTACTGAATAATTAAAATTCCAGAAGCACTCATGAGCTCAGTGCAATGCCACGCAAGCCACAGGCCCAACATATACATTCATCCCAGGACGTTCTGCACAAGTTACATCATCAACTTGCTGATATGATATTCCAAACGCAGGTGTCACACAGATGAAAATAAATACATATGCTTATTTTGAAGGACTTTCTCAAGGAATAATCTCCTACTGAAAGTAAGCACATTTTAATTATTGTTAGTATTTTAATACTAATTATTATAATTAGTAATATACTAATAATTACAATTAGTACTATAACTAATACTAATTATTATAATATATATTATAATATTATTATCATAATATATATTATATAATNCCTCCATTTGCACAAATGGCAAAATAAATAAAGATTCCACCTGCGTACACAGCCCTTTGTCCTCAAAGGATTGCCTAATCATATTCATGTCTAGAAATGAAGTAAGATTTCAAAAGCAGTATTCACATAAAACCAACTGTTCGAGTTTTGTGTGTGGTGATTGCATTTTAAATTGGTTTACAGCAGGCAGTCTTCTTTCTCTTAGCTCAGGAAACTGATTACATGAACAGTTCTAAAATAACATATTTAAAAAGAAATGGGAGTTAACACTGCACACTTATTTCACGCAGTGGCACACAAAGACTTCCCAGCTCCTAACTGGAATTACAGCAATTGTTGCTCTACTACCCACACAAATTCCTTACATTTTTCAGTTTTACTAGTATTGAAATGCTAATTTCATAATATTGACAAATCAGGAATGGTAAACATTTTTCAAATAATATCAGTGTGTGATTAAAGTAGGAAATGCCACACCTACAAAAGTAGAGTGTTCTATGAAAAACATTTCAAGCTTTATTGAATCTAAGTTATATCACATGCAAGAGCTATGTAGTGCTGTTTGAAGTTTACTTGGCATCTGTAATGTAAAGCACTACATATGCAAGAAGGAAGGAATCAAATTCTAAACACGCTTGTGACATGTCTTTACAGAGCCAAATTCACAGAACAGCTTGCTCACTTCAATGTAAGTTACATACTGTTTGGGCAGGGTGTTATCTGGCTGGAAAAAAAAAACCCTCAGTAAAAGGTAACCATGTTAACACAGCAGCTGTTCACCAATATGATGCACTGTTTGATTAACTATATGGCATTTAATAAAGTATTAAGTATCTATGTTTACTTTTTACGTGCTTATATTTCTCTCCATATTGATATGTAAAAAATTAATTTCATCCAGAGTTTCATTCAGAGATGCACTTTTATAACCTCCAGGAAGAGCTGCACACAAAGCACACACATATTAACCCACAGTAAGTACATGTAACTCAGTAATTCTCAAATATGAGAAGAAAGTTACAGATTGAAGCACCAGTTCGCTAAATTCAGACAGCATAGGTGAACTCTCAGGGCAGGGCAGGGATCAGCTGTGTGATCCCACCTGTGTTTTCATACAGGTTACTCATGTCCTGTATTTGTCCACAGAACATCTAAGGCACAAGAAATGGCTTCCAAAGTGCCTTTGCTAAGCTTCAGATGTTTTAGTAGGACCGATGTGGCCAAAGCCCCATGCTATGCTTTAAAATACCAAGTTTTAATGTTATTTCAGAGCAGTGTTCAGTACTTTTATAAGCTGCAATGCGTTTCCATTTTACCTGGATGGGAAAAAAAGAATAGAGAACAGCAGGAAAGCAGCTATTCTAAGAAAGGAAGGCATAAAATGTAAACATAATAAAATAAAGAAGCAAATGAAGAAACCCTTCTTTTCTTTATTAGAAATATGGGAAACAGATTGTGCTCATCTTGCTTAGGGCCAAGAGCTGCAATGTGTGGAATTCAGCCAGGCTCCGCCACACAGCTCACTAAGTAGTTCTGCTGTGTTAAAGAGTAAACCAGATGGGACATTTGCTTCCGACAGGATAATTCTAATGGAAATTGTTAAAAGTACTGTAAAAGAAACTTTTCAGCTTCATCTGCTATTTTATTGTGTACAATGAGGGCAATCAGGATGATGAGTAGGATACGGGGAAAAAAAAAAAGAAAATTAAGAAATTCAAAACATTAGTCATTAGCCTGCTTTAAAATTTCTCTGAGTTTCACATGTTTACCTAAAGGACACTGGAGCTTAAAGCCAGGTATACTATTAAACAGAAGTGCAGTTCATATCAATAAAATACCTGCAGATTATGTAAAGTCGGTAAGTCAAAATACTCTACATAAAGGTGAGCCTGTATGGTCATACAGCTCGAAGAAAAAAGCATGTCAACAGATTGCTACACCCAGGGCCTGGTGAGACTGTAATAGACAGCCTTTTTGTTCAAATCAACATCCCAAGTTCTTAAGAGCCCCACAGTTTCCAGATGAGCTTTGAACGCTTAAAGAAAAAACGAGATAATGTACAGCTCCTGCTCTCAACGTACTCTTGTAAACCTAAGAATTATGACCTGACTGTGCTAAAGCAAAATGAAGTTTGTTTTTTCTGTTGTAGTTTGTTTTGTTTTTCAATCAAAAGCTGTTCCTGGCAATAAACAGCTTTGGCTGAAACAAACCTATCTCATGTAGTTCAGATACATATTGAGCCTAATGCTTCTAAGAAAGTGGGTCAATAAGCATAAGGAGACAGGCTCATGCTTCAGCCATAGCAAGACTGCCAGATGATGCAGTTTGGCAAGCAGAGGTAAGTACAACTAAAAGTTTGCTCTTGCAGTGGGCAATATTTATATATTCTAATCTTGCTCTCTCAGCCTAAAAACTGCTCTAAGCTCACTTTTGTTCATGAGGAAATGGCTTTACAACAGATTTAGATGTTCTTTATAAACTGTCTTTGACTTTGTCCCGCCATGTTTCTTCAATCAGCTGCAGAGCAGACCATAATGAAATCAATATGATTGGATAAAGAAAATCAATATTTTTTTTTTGAACATTTAGTGTCAGTAATCTGATTACGAAGCTTTTAGTAATAGTGTAATTACTTTGAAGTTTTGAACATATGTTTCCACTGAGAGTATTCCACAGAGGACACTGTATCACAAAAAGGAAGAAACGCAAACAGAAATGTACCAAAAATACAACAGCTCATGCAAAAAAAAATAAATTGAAAGGAGGACCGTATGTCAGAAACATAATATGGTGTCCAATACAAACCACTTTCATCATTCACAATTCCTTTATTTAACAGCAATGAGCGAACTGGAAAACACTTTTTCCAGAACTTCAAAGGATACCAAAAAATGAGCAAGATAAAAAGCAACTGAACACCATTCTTTGAATTTTGAAGGGAAAATTCAAGGAGAGTTCACGTTTCCACTGATGGAAAGACTGTCTTAGAGAAACAGCTCACACAGTAGTCGTGAAAAGCCCAGCTATTCCCGCTCCTTGTGATTCATACTCCATTGGAGTTAACTAAATATCCTTGGCTCAACACACTGAAAGTTATTAAATCTGATATATTAGATTTGACACAAGACAGTTCCATTTTCTAGCTTTACCAGTAAAAAAAAAGAATCAATGAACTAAGGGGGCAAACTCACCACTTAGCTAAACATTTAGAAATGTTGAACAGAAAATGCAGAAAACACAGATAATAGAAGAATACGAAAAAAAAAACCACAAAGAAATCGAACTTCTGGAATGATGGCATCATTAAGAATAGCTTTACACTTAGAGAGAACAACAGGGGTAAGTAAGGCCAACCATATCTTCTTGCTTGTGGAAAAAAGGTTTGCTTTCAATAAAAATTTACAGATATAAATTAATCGGTTTCAGCGCTCATCTATGTCATCACAAGCAAACTTAGCATTGTAACAACCCTTTTCTTTTAATGTAATACACCAATAAAGCTTAAGAATTTTGTAATAACTTGAAAAAGCCTTCACGCAGAAAAGTGAATAATGATGCCTTGAGCCTCGTAACAACAAATACACTCTTCACACACCTTCACAAATAATGTGGCACAACCCATACCTTCTGATGGCTAAGAAACTGTGCTTTCATTTCCTGCATATTAATATATGATAACCTTGATGTCAATTAAACTGCCATGGAATGACAAGCTCCTTCCTCGATGAGCATCTTCATTCATTTTTTCCAGTTTCTGCACCTCTGAAACAATTTATCAAACCAACTTCTAAATGCTTTTCCTTCATATACTTGCATCAGGATTGCAAACGCTCCCAGACTTTAGTTTTAGAGCATGGAGGCAAAAGACAAACTGACCACAAGAGCCATTCCAAAGTCATGGAACGCTAAAAAGCAAGAAGAAGAGGTTCGTGCTCTGTTTTCCACCAGGTCAAACATTAACAGTGCTCGTATAGGCATGAAAAATGCTTACTGAGGAAAGTGATGCAATATGAAAAGTCACAGCTCAGAGATGGTTTAGCATAATCAGGCAGGCTTCACACTGCCTCCAAAAGGAGGCAGCAATGTTCTGACCTTCTCCAACTTGTCCAATATCAGGAATAAAACAGACGAGAGGGTTCTGTTTGACTTTTCAGTTGTTGTGTAACGTCACCCACCTTTCCACTGCTTTTGTACTGATCAAAATATATACAAAGGAGCTGGGTGAGCCTTGCAGTACAATATTTGGAAACAGAAAAGTTGCTACAGATTTTAAAGATAATACTTTATCATATTAAAATGTATTTACTTAGGAAATAAGCCCTCAGAAATACAAACACTTGCAAGATACAACACTGAGGTACAGAAGGTAGAAGAAACACATTATTAAATAACTGACAATCATATAATTAAAGCCTGCCTGCTAATAATATGCGAAGACCAAGCGTTAGGGTGGAACTTGTGGAATTCAGAGCATATAGTTGTATATTTCCAACATTTCCATTTCTTCTTCTTTTAGTGGAAAACTTCATACATCACTGGTTACATTTTGTATTACATGTTGATTTTCAGTACAATAATAATTACATAAGGTGCATCACATACACACAATAAAAACCAATAAATAATAACATTGATTGAAGAGAACAAACTAGTGGCAGTGTGCCAAGGTGGCCAAGAAGGCCAATGGCAACCTGGTTTGCATCAGAAACAGTGTTGCCAGCAGGAACAGGAAAGTAATTGTACCTCTGTACTCAGCACTGGTGAGGCCGCACCTGAGTACTGCATCCAGTTTTGGGTCCCTCACAGCAAGAAAGACATCGAGGCCCTGGAGAGTGTTCAAAGAAGAGCAACGAAGCTGGTGATGAGTCTGAAGCACAGGTCTTATGAGGAGTGGCTGAAGGAGCTAGGATTGTTCAGTCTAGAGAAGAGGAGGCTCAGGGGAGACCTTATGGCTCTCTATAACTACCTGAAGGGAGGTTGTAGTGAGCTGGGGGTCGGCCTCTTCTCTCGTGTAACTGGTGATAGGACTAGAGGGAATGGCTTCAAGCTGTGCCAGGGGAGATTCAGGCTGGATGTTAGGAAATGCTACTGCTCTGAAAGAGTGGTCAGGCACTGGAATGGGCTGCCCAGAGAGGTGGTGGAGTCACCGACCCTGGAGGTGTTCAAGGATTTGGATGTTGTGCTGAGGGACATGGTTTAGTGAGAACTATTGGTGATGGGTGAATGGTTGGACTGGGTGATCTTGTAGGTCTTTTCCAACCTTGGTGATCCTGTGAATCTGTGGTATCTCTTTTGCCAATTTGACAAAATAGCAACAGAGTTTGCACAAATGGTTGTACTTTCCCCTGGGCTTCTACTAAATATAAGAACTTGAAAAGCCTGCACCACTGCTAGTATTGCTTGCTTCTGTCCCCTGATCACTGACACAACTGATGGTACTGATCACGATACGGAGTATAGTAGTGCAATGAATTTACTTCAATAAAAGGGGTACACGTGTTTCTAATTTGGAAAGTTATTCCAGCTCTTGAGGAAATGCTATCAAAACTGAATATGATGAGGGCTTTGGATTACAATGCATCTAAAACAAATACATTACTTTGGCAGGGAGTCTTAAACATAAGCATTTGTTGTTATTCATTACAAAATAGCAAAAATATATGGAAATAATATGCTACAACAGGCCTTTTTTCTAATTATTTGTGGTTAGAAATGGAACTTGGAATTCTTAGTTCTTCTCTTATCTAAGATAACTTGAACCGAATATTCTGGCAATAAATACTATATGTAATTTGGTATGTAACAATTTCTACTTCCTGCTCCAGAAGTTGTTTTCAGTTTGTCTTGGTCACTTTGAAAAAAATGGTAAGAGAGGGATTTAAATACAACCTTCTGTTTTACATTGGCTTTCGTGCAAAGGACTGCAAAATCCTTGGTCAGCTCTGGACACGTTCCTGACAATACTAGAAGCTGAGCATACTTCACAATAATTGAGGGTGAAGATACACACAAGAACTACATAGATCAAGTTGTTTTGTCCCATTTTTGCTATCTCCTGCACATCCCACTTAGCTTGAGCTGACTTTGGTTTTCACAGGGCACTTCTGAAAGAATGAACTCCAGCAAAAATGGAGAGGGTTTTTTGGTACAATAATAAGTTCAATTAGTTTAAGAGTCAAATTACCAATATGTCAGTGAGAGGAGTGAGGCAGGATGCGCAGATAGCAGCAGAGCCTGTCAGGGAAGAGCAAGGGAAAAAGAAATGGGAACAATTTCTTTTAATCATCAATTTGACCAGATCAGAAGTCCCACCCACAACTCTACTACAACAAACATTTAGCACAACACAGAAGCAGATGTTAAATTAATACACACACTCGTATCTACCCACTCATAATTCTATTTTCATATCTATTACTAGTAACCAGACAATGCAGAGAAGGGTAGAGATCCTGGTCATTGTAAGATAACATGGAATTGTGTCTGTAGGGTCTTAGCTAAAAGACTCAGAAAACTGCATCAGAACATCCACAGCCACTGCTTTATTACTCTTCATGTGTAATATGTTAATGCATAAGATATTACTGTTATTTACTGTTATTTATTTTGTGAGCACTTAAAAAACAGAACGTCGTCAGGAAGTCTTGGTTTAGTTCTTGTCAATCCACACAGAATTTCTTCTATCGTCTTCAAAAATAACACTAGTGTATTTCCCTTCTGACTAAACCCATACTGTTCAGTGCTTACTTGAAGAGGCCCCCAGGCCTGATAAGACCCTCACATTTGAGTGACCATTTTTATTTTATCTTTTCAAGTAAATAAATAGTAAACAAAATTGAACATAAGACCTACTGTTAGTCTACCACTTATATTTTCTCTCCAAACGAAATAACTTCTCTTCAGCAGTGAAGAAAATTAAGAAACCTAGAAGTAGTCAATGAACAACTAAGGATTTAAGTCAACTAAGAAGTTATTTCATATGTAACGTCTTAATCATGAAGCACATTGTCAATTCCATTACTTCCTGGCTTACAACAACAGAGTCCTTGTTTCCAGAAATATATTTAAATACAACATTCTCACCATTTCATTATTACTTAACATTATTTTCTCTCGTTGCAGTGGTAGGAAAAAACTGGCCTTAAAAATATTTTCAACAACCATTCC
Organism: Pavo muticus; assembly: GCA_016647715.1. Taxonomy (NCBI): domain Eukaryota; kingdom Metazoa; phylum Chordata; class Aves; order Galliformes; family Phasianidae; genus Pavo; species Pavo muticus. The sequence goes on from JACDJE010000206.1 coordinate 280,524, forward strand.
AAGATAACAATAACTTGTATGCAAGCCAGCTGCAAACTCACTGTGGAATAAATTTCTAAAATACTTAAGGCCCTATTCCATATTCTTTGTGTGTCGTCACAAAAGCTCTCCAACATTTTGACAGAGCACTGTATATCACGGTACACAGCAAATTACTATATTTATTTATTTATTTATTTATTTTTTACAATTTTCTTAAAAAAAAAAAAAGAAAAAGAAAAAAAAGAAAAAAAAGAAAAAAGCCCACAGCTGGTTCCTATTTTTGTGGATGAGATTTGAACTTATGTTGTCCTCCAAGACTTCTTCCAGGGATTAGGCTTTAATAGGATTACTTAGGAAACAATTTTAAAGTGACACTATCAGCCACATTTGGACAGACATGCTGGTTGAAAGGTAGGTGTATTTTTTTAGTTCTGCTGATCTCTTTAACCACTCATTCAAAGAACAAGAAAAAAGACTATTCGCCACATAGCAGAGAAAGCTGTATGTATCAGCATGGTTATTGCTGTCTAGGGCACCCAACAGCTGCAAATCAGCCCTTCAGTAAAGTTGTTCTCAACCACTGCTCCATGTTCAAGCAACAGCATTGCTGATCAGGAAAAAAAGTCACTACAAGGAATCACCAGCAGACTCTATCCCCACATCAACCATTAACCATGGAAATGCACTCTCAGAGCATTAGCTAGCCTGGCACTACAGAAAGGAGAGGAAGAGCAGTGGTGGCAATTCCAGCTTGCATTCATCAGGCATCTAGGCTGATCAGTTTTCTTCTCACTGGACACAATTTAACATTAAACTCATGATTTCTAAATGTTCTTAGCTTCACTGCTTTAAAACTTTGAATTCTCTCCAACACATAGGTATTTCCACTGTTTCCACTGAAGCACAAAGAGCCAATGAGCAAATGTGCACATAGAAAAAAAAAAAAATTCAATGGGGAGGAAGCAAAGTGATAAAACAAAAAAGACCCTAATTTTGAAATAGGACATGAAATCACTCGAGCTTAAGGTAAACGGTAGTACAAAAGCTGCCCACAGAAACACTTTCATTTATAGCAAGCTCCCTTCCTTAAGAACTGACTGACAGAAGACAACAAAGCACAACACCTCTCAAGTAGCAGACATTAGAATTACAGAATGATTAAGGTTGGAGAAGACCTCTAAGATCATCTAGTCCAACCATCCACCTGCCACCAGTATTTCCCCACTGAACCACGTCCCTTAGTACAACATCTAACCAGGGACAATGACTCCACCACCTCCCTCCGCAGCTCATTCCAGCGCCAGACATGTAACTTTGAACCAGAATTGCAAATATAGAAAGGGAATACAAATTTGGCTCCACAGTAGTCAGTAGCGCATGAAGATTCCCGTCTTCCATCAGTCAGAGAACATACATATAATACTCTCTATTCAAAATGAATAACTGTTTAATTTAGTGTTTCTCATTTATACAATTAAATCATTTTCATTAATAAAAAATATTAAACATGCATCTGTAGGTTTCCTGAAGTTTTTAACTGAACAACCCATCAGCAAGGAGCATAAACTGATTGTAATTTATAAAGTAATACATGAAGTGAAACGACAGTTGAGGAATCATTCTTGCAACCTCACTGAAAAGGTAAAACACATTACGAAACAAAAACTCTTCTAAAAGCAGTCATAAAAGCAAGATCTGCCTTGGGCATTTATCTTGACAAACTTCTAAAGATGTACTGAATAATTAAAATTCCAGAAGCACTCATGAGCTCAGTGCAATGCCACGCAAGCCACAGGCCCAACATATACATTCATCCCAGGACGTTCTGCACAAGTTACATCATCAACTTGCTGATATGATATTCCAAACGCAGGTGTCACACAGATGAAAATAAATACATATGCTTATTTTGAAGGACTTTCTCAAGGAATAATCTCCTACTGAAAGTAAGCACATTTTAATTATTGTTAGTATTTTAATACTAATTATTATAATTAGTAATATACTAATAATTACAATTAGTACTATAACTAATACTAATTATTATAATATATATTATAATATTATTATCATAATATATATTATATAATTATTATAATTAGTACTATACTAATTATTTCTAATACTAATTAAAATATATTTTAATTTAAATATATGATTAGTATTTGTTTTACAAGTAAAATGTTAGCATTTAAAAAAAAAAAATCTATCTGTAAGCAAATCTTTCTGTGCAAACCTCAACAAGAGAATATAATACCAAGCAGGAGGGGAAGTCATATGGACACTGTTAAGAGTCAGTGATGTAAGTCAATGGTTTAGCCTCTTCTGGAACGTCACAAGTTACAGAAGAAAAGCCCTCCTCAGCAAAAAACCTTGAAAAACTTCATAGAGGAGAAAAAAGAAAAAAAAGAGAGAGACTTAGACTAGAAGGAATTTAAATGTTCACCTGTTTCACCAGTGAAAGAAAAAAATAAGAAACAACTGAATATGAAAAAAAAATATGATAGAACATTTAAAATAGCAAGACTAACATGGTAATCAGGTTTGTTCTCCGTATGTCATAGCACAACTGCAAAGTGGCATTAAATGAAAGAAAGATATAGGAAATTAAAAAACAGTTAAAGGAACTAATTTCCATATATTGCACAACTGTCCTGACTTGCCACAAGAACTCACTGCGGACATCAAGCATCCCCAGAGTTACAAGAATAATACATTTTGGAAAATATGTTATTTACCTCATAATTCTTTAAGCATTCAGATTGAATAAGTGTTTGCACAGATTACAGTGTTTCCTCCTTTCCTACCCAGTCTCATCTTTGCCATAGTATTCCTAACTCTTAGCTGCTTTGAGTAAACTTTTCAGAGGGCATGTTGGACTACATCACGTACTTTGAAAGCAATTCTTATATTTACAGAGTTTTTGGACGGGTGTTGGAAGCTTTGTGTGTGTTTGTTTTTACTTTCTTCATTAAAACAAAAGGCTGCTGCTTAAATCACTTAGAGTAGCAACTCACATAAGGCAGCATTTATAAATTTGCAGCCAACTGGGGTGTATAGTTCACAATCAATATTCAGAAACATTTATCTGCCACAGCAAAAGTAAAGCAACAATTCCTCAGTCACGTAAAGCGTGTCCGTATACACAGCAAACAAACAGCAACCTTTCGCTGTGAAGGCTGAAGGCATGAACTTCATAACCATAAAGGTATTACCACAGAGTTCTCAAAAGCAAACACTGTAGCTCCGTAAACACAGATTTTATATACTATAGCAAGCCAACAAATCAGCAGAGGAGATAACATTAACACTGATATGGTGGACTACGTGATCTCCTGTGCTTTCCTTAAGCAAAGCATGTTGTCATGTCATTCTTTGCAGACAACAACCACGGCGAACAGCGAGGCTGAGGCAGGGCGCCTGAGGAAGCGGACCGCAGGAAGGCACCGCGCGGCTGGACGCGGGCAGTTCCGCGGCAGGGCCCAGCTCACACAGAAGCTCGCTGCTTCGCGTCAAGCGCAGCAGCAGGCGGCTGCGGAGCCCCTCAAAGACCAAACGGTCAAGCTCCCGGCCTGCTAACTCGCCGAGGACTAACTCGCTTCTTTTGCACATTGCTGCCAACAAGCACCATGTCAGGCCAAGAACGCGTAACGGCCAGACAAGTTCGCGAATCCCACAAGGCTTGCCCAGCAGTATTTACGTAAATATAGCGGAGAGAAATAACAATTAATTAAAAACGACTCTGGCTGCAGGCCCTGGACGCGCTGTCACTGGGCTCCCCTCAGCAGAAGGCTGGACGAGGGCAGGACAGGGCAGCGCTGCCTGGCAGCCCGCGCCGTGACCCCATGCCCTGACCGCTCCCGCACCGCTGACAGCGGACATCCACCCACGGAGGCGGACAGGACCACAAGAAGCCAGCCCACGCCGCCCCCGTGTAGCCGACACTTGCCGCGGCAGCAGCGATGCCGGCAGGAAAAGGCGGATCAGCATCCGGGCTCTCGGCAGGGGGAGCGCGCTCACTCACCTATCATGGCGGCCGGGAGAGGAGGGGAGAGGAGGAGAGAGGAGGGGGCGCGCGCACGCTCCCAAGCCCGCTGCTTGAGCGCTCCGAACCCGGGCACCCGTCCGACGCGAGCGGTCGGAGGAGAAAGTACAGCCGGCAGCGAACTGCGCGTGCGCCGCGGAGCTCTCTGGGTAACGTAGTTCTCGCGTTCTCACATTGCCTCACGTGGCTGTTGGCTTTCTCCGTGTGGACACACGCGCAGTACGCACACACAGACACGCGCGCGCGAGCGCTTTAACTGATTTCTGCTAACTGCTGTCGCGCGGCGCGGTGTTCCGCTGGTTTTCCGCGGACCCTCTCGTGGGCCGCGTGCCGTTCATTTTGCTGTCTTTGGGGTTCCTCCGGCGCTTCCCCACCCGGCAGCGCGGCGGTTGTTGACGCGTTGCTTAGCGACGGGCGCGCGGCCCGGCCGGTGGCACAGGGGTGAGGGGGAGCGCCTGGGGAGACCGGAGGTGAAGTGGGGGCTGCGGGGACTGCAGGACGAGCCGGGAGCCGGGGAGTGGGGGCGGCGGCACGAAGGAGCGGGAGGAGGGTGAGGGCGGCTGTTCCGCTGGCTGCGGGGTGTGCGGGACGGCTCGGTGCACGGGTAGCTGACTGGGGCCGGCCGTTGTTGTTTGCTTGTGCTTTTGCAGTTCGCGTGCCGATTCTCGCCCGCTGCGGGGAGATGGTAGTGGAGGAAGCGGGCTGCGGCCCCGCCAAGCCCGCGGGGAACAGGCGTCCCCAGAAGCAGGAGCCGCTGGGACACGTGAAGAAAAGCAAGCAGCAGGTCTCTGACGGCTTCACTGTTAAAGCCATGATGAAAAACACTGTGGTACGTTTGCAGCTAGCGTAGTGGTGTTAAGTGGCGTCCTCAGACGTGTCCTCTGGGCGGGTAGCAAAGCCTGCCAGGCAGAGGTGTGGGTGCTGGAACTGCATCTGGAGTTTGCTGGTTGCTACAGCTGCCTGCAGGTTTCACGGGATTGTTCTCACCAGGTAACAGCCTGTGCCTGTGGAAATGGAGGCACCTTTCTTTCTGCAAGGTCCTGCGTTGCGTGCTACGGGCACTGTGTTAGCTGTCAGTCCATAGAGCTGTGTGCAAGGCTCCCTGCCTCACGCTCTGCAGAATGCTGCCAGACAATACTGTAGCACTTTATGTGTAAGTGCTTACACGTAGTGACACAGCGTGGGATAAGTTTGATATGCATGTCACAAAGGATGGCAAAGAAATACAGTAATTTTTAAACTAAACTTGGAAAACAGTAAAAACTTTTCGCACAGAATTAGAATACTAGCTTGTAGAAGAACTAATTCTCCATCTGATATTTCAGAGGCTGAGAGGAATGGATCCAGCAAACTTCATTTTCATTAATAACCCATTTTCTAATGAACTTAGAAGTAAATGAGTGAAAATAATGGGATCAAGGCCGTTCAAATTGCTTTATATTATTTGTCTACTTTTATCGTATTTAAGGAACAAATATAAAAGCTTCAACTAGTGCAGAATGCAAATGGTCTGCATGTAAGTGAAGGAATTGATATGAAACTCCTGAACTGGATTTGGATTTCTCTTTGTTCAGACACAATTCAATGTTTTAACTAACTATTGTTTTTTCTAGTGTTTTTTTTTTAAGTTATTATCATTATTATATATATAATTTCCCTTGTTTTGCTGCAGCATTCTTTTTGAGGTTTACAGATTTGTTATCTGTAAGAACACCCTCTTAAGAAAAGTAAAAAAAAATCCATCTTTGAACAAAGTTTAAATGGAACAGAAGTTCTATACATAAACAACTTTCTTCATATTAGTAAAAGGAAAAGTTGTTTCTCCTTAGTGGGAAGAATGCAAGGCTAAAACAATCCAAGGAGTGTTTTAGAGATTGTTTAGTTTGTTTGGTTTTAATTCTGTAGATGTGGAATAGACTCTGAGCTTAGGAATTATTTTTTGAAGACTTTTCTCTGTACAAAATTCAAGTCATTAATACTTACATGTGTTTGTTTATATCTTGACATGTAAAAAAGATTCTTGATTTAGTCTAGAAGAATCAGTGGTTTCAACAGGGTTTGAGAAATACATGTATTTTGTTTTTAAAAAGAGAGCCTTGACTTATGAGCGTAACTAGCTATCACTTCAATCAGAATTCAAGTTTTCTTCTAAAAATGTATAAAATTTTAACTTTTATGGTCACCAGTTCTAACTTTCTAAACATCAGAATATTAAATCATGTGTTGCTATCACTGAGCAACAGCAAACAGGCAAACCTACTGCCTTTGGAGCCACTCATTGGATCATGTTTCATGTTGCTTGCATGGGCCTCTGGAGGTCATCTAGTACAGCTTCCCTTTGGAACTGAGCCTGTCGCTAACACATGAGTACCCCTCTCCAAGCTGTGGAGATCTCCGACAGCAGTGGTTCTTCTCTGGTCTATCTGGGTAGCTGTCATGTTGCTGCCTGCCAGTCTGCCGCTGTGGTACTGTTGGAGATAGGGTTAACTGAGTTCTGACCCTTTTCCACAGGTTCTCTTCCTAACTCCCTGGCTCCCTAGGAAGCAATGAGACTGTTCAAAGTCCAAGGCTGTTTTTTTCCAAAAGTTCTGAGTGAGGACAGGCAGACAGGAATTATTTCTCTAGGGTCAATGTGCAAAATGTCAGAATAGAGTAAGGATTATCTCACTGCCACTCAGTCTCTGTAGAAATAAGAGTTTCTTTTCTCTTTTCCAACAACAGAGCTTGAGATTTATTAAGTACTCACTTGTCAGAAGTTGACATCATAGATGAAGTTGTCATGGAAGGCTTAGGAGTTGATTGGTGGGTTAAAAGCACAGCAAGCTAATATAGTTAAAGCATGGCAATTCTTTTTAGCAGCATGACAGGGCACAGTGTCGTCAGTGACTTGTTCAGCATCTCGAGGTCAGACTGTGAGGTACAGATTAATAACCTTTGGTGCAAACCTGCAGTGAAAAGGGCGTAGGTTATTGAATTACCATTATGCACATAAGACTGTAAATATAGTAGTAAAGGTTTCAGAGTTCTTTGAAGTTTCTTGTGCAGAGAATGTCTTACTAAGCCATTTTTTTCATGGAAGTTGCTGGATAAAGTTTTTTTCTGAAGTGTGTTTTTATAGCTGGTGATAAGTACAGAAATGTAGGCATCTGGTGACTTTCATAGAATATTCAGGACTTTTCTAAGCTCTGGCATATTACATCTTAAATTTACTAATTGAAATACATTACTTAATAAATATTCACCAAGAAAATTGTTTCAGAATTGAAAAATGTGTTGTATGTTATTTCCTTCTAAAATTAGAAATTTGTATAGTGGTTGAATTTAGGAGCAAAATCCAATAAAGGCCTTCTATACTAACAAGCTAGATACTATGACATTTACATTTTAATTGTTCTGTCCTCCAAGTAGAGTCAAGAGTGCCACATTATGTGCTTACAGTTCACCTATACTGCATGAGTAGAATTAAGATTAAAATTAAAAACATATATGCAAGGTATCAAGTACAATAATATCTCTACACGAACATGGACAGCAGGAAGATACCTCTCTTTGCTTCTGATCCTCTCCAGACAATTGTCTATTTTTCCTATTTTCTGTAACTGTGCATACTTGAGGGAATAAAGTATTAATGCCCATTTTTCTTCTATAAACCAGTGGTAAAAACACTTGCAGGAAGAGGGTGTATTTAGTGTCCATCATTACTAGATATAATGGATCTGATATTTTTTAGTACAATTGGAACGTAAGACATCTCTTCATGAATGCTGAGCCAACAGAGCTATGAAATAATGTTCTTCATTTTGCTGTTTTTAATGAACATTGAATTCTTTGCACTGAAATGCCAGTTTCATCAGAAAAGACAGTTATCCTTTCTCTACAGGTCATCCTTTAGTGACACTAGCGGGAATTATGTTGGAGTGTCCATCTGCACAGTATCAGTCTTAACTCCTTTGACTAAAATACTGAATTCAAATCGCCTTCCTAGCTGTGTGTGAAAACCAGTAGGTTTTATATAGAAAACATCACTAGTGCATCCATCCGTGTGTTCCATGGAAGCAGACAGTACCTGCTGTGTTGATGTCCATGAGTTATCCGGTTTGCATTGCTCATACGGGCGCAGCATGCGCAGCACGCCCGGGCCGAAAAGCACGTCCACACCAAGAGTGTGAATGGCAAAAAGGGGCGTTTATTGCAAGAAAAAGGCAGCTTATATACTCTACATATCTCTACATATCTTCTGTGTACGTCGTCTATGTCCTTCAAGCATGCATCATATCAGACTCATAGAGTGGGGGAGAGGTCCTATCGTGTCACATCCCGATACCCCATTATCGCCTACTACAACACTGCTGATAATGAGGGACCACATCTATGCTGTGTTTAAAGCATAAAGTGACAATGTTTATTAAATGGACTTAGAAGGGAGATGATATTAAGAATTGTTTGATTCATGTATTACCAAAAAAAAGCAAAGCATAGCTATTTAACATGGGAGAGTCTTTGCTATGCGCAGAAACACAGCTCCCATGTCCAAAAAGAATGTAATTGTTTATAAGCAGAAAAAAAGTTATTTAGATTACAATCCTGGATTTTCATTCCTCTGTTTCTCATTTAGGAGCCTGTATTGGAATGAACTCTCAGTCTCTGAAGTTTAAACTCCTTCAAACAATTATCAGCGCTGTGTGTAGAGGACTTTCTCACCCTTTGATAATAATTCAGAGCAAGGATTTCTTTTTAACCACAGAGATAATGATTTCATTTAAATTCTGAAACTTCTGATTATGTATTTTTTTCATATTCATCCACCCTGTGAACCAGAACTACTTATTTTATTTACGTTGTAGCAGTAACTGTGTCTAATCTGATTTTATGACTATAGAAACGTGCTATTTGCAAGAAGAAAGTTTTACGTTTCTACTATAGTAGTTAATTTATTGAAAAGATAGTAGGTTTTGGAGCAAGTAATGTCAAACTAAAGGCATATTTTGTTAAATGTGTATTGGACAGTAGTATGTATGTTTTTGGAGAACTGCTCCAGATCAGCAGTTTTGTACAATCTACTTTAGTGAACTACAAGGGAATTTAAACTCTTACTGCTCTGGGAGAGCAGACATATCTTCTTCCTGTTTCAGGCTGTTTATTACTACTGTCACATATTGTGCCTACATTTGTACAATAGGGGAACTTGTACATTTGTAGAAGATCGGGGAACTGATTCTGCTGAACAGTACTCCGTCTTGTTTAAGCTAAGTGTAGATGTGTGGTCTTCAGGGCTGAGATAAGCAAAGATCCTTACTGCCACAAGGCTCCTCATTCCTGCCCTCCTACCTGTCCTGAAAGCATGCTTCTGTCACTCCTTTTGTGTCTGCATTGGTGTTTCTTGCAACTATGCAGGAAGCTGGTAAATTAATACTGCAAGTAGGAGGGGAAACAGGAATGTGTTATAAGCATAAGCCCTTATCTGCAACATCTCAGTCTTAATTCACTTAAAACCAATTGTGAAACCAAGTTTTAGCAGAGTAATTTCACAAACACCTAAAGCAGCATAAACTTGCACTACGTTTGAAAGTTGTGATTTTCATTCCTGGTCATCTGTTATTCCTTTATGCAATAGAAATACTTGAGTGGCCATGCAGTGAACTAGGCTAGGGTGTAGTTAAACCTAGATTAAAAGCAACATTTTTTTTTCATAGTGCAAACTTAACTTACAGCTCATAATGGTGTAAACTAACAAATCTGAGGCTGTTACACCCCTGCGTGCTTCTGCTGCATTCCTGCCTCCTCAGTAACACTACTCATAGTTATGCAACTGAGTCGATGAGGCACTTCAGTTGCATTAGATCCCAACATGAAAGGCTTCAACACTGTTTTTATTTCCCTTCAGAAAGGGAAAATATCCATGTTCCTTTCCAATCCTATTTCTTTTACCATAATGAGCGCATTAATATAGTGTAGTGACCATGGTAGCATAACATCAAAGCAGAACACTGAAAAATACTTAATGCTTAAGATCATAATACCTTCTAAGAACCTTTATTTTGTATTATGTTTTCCAGCTGTAATTTATGTGACTTAATCATACTGCTTTTGTTATTTAATACTTTAACAGTTTAAAATCAGCCCTTAATTTTTTTCAAATGTGAGGGAAGGTTGATATTTTTTGTATCTACAGTGATAAGATGATAAGATTTGTTTAATATCCTCAAGCATATGAAGAAGTCATACTGTTTCATTTATGAAGATCTCTTACACACTTAAATCTCCAGTAAATCTTTTTTTATAATTCAGTCATATGACTTAAAATAGATAACAAACAGATTGAGTTAGAATCCCTTCCATGTTTTTGATTGACATTTCTTAAGTCGCTTCATCTGACTCATAATATTTTACATATAAAAGACCTTGTACAGTTTTAAATTTCATAGCTAGAGAAGGTAAATGTAAATTGATTTTAAAACATGATGACAATGATGTTTCAAGAATCTTCTGCTAATCAGATTTTTATGAACTAATGAATAAAATATTCTAACTGGAGACAGTTGTCAAATTCTTTCAGTTCTGGCACTGAAATTAAAGTGTTTTAAACTTCATAACCTAAACTAATATAAAGTTTATTAACATTAAATTCTTGAAAGTATATGATGGAAAAACTCTTGCAATATTACAGTTTACATACAAGTTAAAAATCCTGCAGAGGTTTGAGTATGTGGATCTGTTAGTCTTGTGTTTCACTGAATGAAGTGAGCACCTAGTTCTCAGGTGCTTGACTCCAAGTATCAGAAGAGAATTTTAGAAAATAGGCAACAGTCTCAGAACAAGTTTCTAAGCAGTCACCATTTTGAGTCCTGGGCAATTATCCAAAGTCAATATTTCCCAAATTTTTGTGGTTCACTCTGATGGTAATGCCTCTTATTTATTTCCACGGAAACTACAAGAGAGACAAAGAGCACAATAACAATGTTTGATAGAGAAAATTCTCAGCTACAAAACACCCTTTTTCAACATAGTCACCACCATTAGCAATGAATTTACACCAGCAATGAACAGCAGCCTGCATGCTGTGCTTGTAAAAATCTGCACCAGTGGAGGTGACCCGCTGTCACTGTTGTCACTGCTGAAACGCACCACCCAGCTCCTCACTGTGCTCACATCCACGGTTGGTTTCCATCAACGTTCAGCTAACATCAGTGGATGTCAGTGGGTACAATTTTCTCTACATGGAGGAATTCAGTGTCACACCTTTGCTTCATCTGCGCTTCCACATCAGACGCCATTTTGTCAGACTGCCCCTCTGCTGCCATCTGTCACACAGCAACAGAATGTAACAGAATACTGATGAGAAGATTCAACCTCTACTGCCATCCCACCAACATCTGCCACACTGTGGGCAAACAGAATGAAATAGGAGACAGTGCTTGTGGAGCATCCCTCATTGCTGAATTAGAAAGCATCTGCTATGCTCCTTTCACACCCGGACTCCAGAAGTTCCCATAGAACGTACGGATGTATCCTTTCTTTTAGAAAGCTGATAATTTGAAATCTTTTTTAAAAAGGTAACATCTTATATGAACAAAAAGGTAGTGAGACCAATTCTTTGTATATGGAAGACTGCTTTGTTGAAGGAAGTGAAACTCCTGTCTAAGCAGGATGTCTTAATCCTACATTATAAGCAACAGTGGTAGAAATGGATGAATAATGTCACCTACACCTCTTTTCTGAAATTGTTCTGTGGGGCAAAAGCCTTCTATAGAGGATACCTCAAGGGAATAGAAAACTTGGCCAGACTGCAAGTGAGAAATCTTGAGCTCTCTATTGAATCACTGTTCATTTTAAAATTTAAAAGTTACTACAGAAGCAGAAGCTGCATCTTCTCTCCAGCTACATTCTCTGTGCAATCATAAAGCAAACTAGGCTTGTTTCTCTTCTCTTAATCAGGGAATCTTAAATTCTTTGTACACTGTTGATACTTTGCAAAGAGGAATGACATTGTGAATATAATAGGATATAGGTTTGAAATTGGTAGTTTCAGCCCTAGTGTCTGGATCTTGATTGGGCTTAGGCTAACATGCTAAATTGGTAAACTAGGTGCCATTATGTGTATCACAGTCAGATATAAAAATCGTATCTTTTAGAATGTCTTTGTTCTATGTATGTATGTCTCTAGTTTCACCTACCCCAAAGCATCTGTTGTGTTTAGGTTGTTGCAGAGTCATAAATGATAAGCACAGAATGGATGAAATACCACCTGAATTGACATTACATATTACATTTTTATATGCTCTTCTGTCATAAGTGCCAAAAATACCTCTAATGAAAAATCTGTGCATAATTTCTGAATTGGACCACAATATTTAGCAGCACCATACAACATCATGTCAGAAGGAAATGCTATTCAGTAATGGTATTGAGTTGATTATAAATAGAAAAATGGCCTATGGATCATGCAGCACAACAGTCAGTAGGCCAGGATATGTTGTTTGCAAGAAGAAAGGGCCTGAAATTTATGCTTGGAAAGCTGTACTGGTATGAAGCCCTTTGAAGGAAGGGAAGTACTGACAAAAGGACAAGGCTGGGATAAGAATGGGACAAGGAAGCCATATAAAAAGCTCTTTCTGAGGAAAGTCAGTGCAGAAGATATATTAAACAAAGATGGAGTGAGAGGAAGCGCTTGCAGTGCATAGGCAGACTGGACTCTGGAAGGCTGCATCAGTGTTTGATAGCAGCAACAGATGTTTATCAGCTGAGATGTGCGCTGCAGCTAATTCTTATGTGATCTGCTCTAACTGTGCAGCACGTACGGCTGCCAAGTCTGCATCTAATGCTGTGGGGATTTGAGTCAGCAGGCAGTGTCTGTGGCTGTCAACCTCTGGATGCTGTCCTTGTCTCACAGTCTCCTCTTTTCTGTGTTGTATGTTAAATGACATTGGAAACTTAGTGAAGAAGACAGGAAAAATACCACAATGGCATTTACTCTTGAGAAAACAGTGGAAGAACACTGAGGAAACAGGAAAGGAACTAAATAAGATTCTCCAAAGTGGAGATCTGGGTAGTCACAAATACAACAGGATTTTTGCTATGACTTTGCTCTGCAGATTTCTCCAGAGATGAGCAGAAAACAATTTTTACATTGTTTCAGATAATGAGGAGTGGAACCCTTGTCAAGCAAATGGAGGTTTTACTGTTTTCACTCTTTAATACTTCTTCTTTATATATATGCATAGTCTATGTTTAGCTGAAATAATGTGATAGGGTTTTGAAGGGGACATATCTTCTTGGTTTTTTTTTCATTTTCTTTTATTTTGCATGAAGTTTTCTTGACTATTTTGCGATAGCGATTACTACAAAGCCAAAACATGGTGACCACCAGTGCTGTATTAGTAGGCTGATCAAATTTCTATACCATGTAATATAAACAAGCTGTGGAAGACTGAGTTGTTCCTCCCAGCAGCAGCCGATTCCTTGGTATATTTGACATTCATGTAGGCAGATTGATGTAGCTATTCATTTTGATAGCATAGCTATATCATTTTTCCTAGAAAACTTATTGCACTCTGATAACTGATTTTCTGAAATAAAATACATTTTCAGTTAGATTAAGGACACTGTTGTAAAAGTCCAGCATGTGGAAACAGTGTGCTCAAGACTTCGGTATGAAGCCTTTTGTTTAGTAGTTACCCTCTGACTGTGGGTACCGTACAAATATTACAACTATTACTGTTGCAAATTTTTGCCTCTGAGAGGTGTGAATAAAAGGTGTGTGTAAAGTTTCATTATAGAGCAGTGTAATTTTAGAGTCAGAATAGACCTTCAATAGAACTTCAGTCAGACTTCTTACCTGACAGTAGGATGTTACCTTGATTAGATAATAAAATATTAGATAATAAAAGCTGCCTGTGGGCAGTACACACATAAGTTAACTATTCATACATTTGTGATGCTATTCGTTAATGTGTCTACAAGTTTGCGTGCTTGTCTGTCTGAGAACAAGATTCTTATTTAAAAAAGCAAATTTACTCTGCATTGGTGTAAAAAACCAAGGTCCTGATAGCAAGAGCGAATACAGTTTTTTTCTGTTTGATAACAGATATGGATATAACATCATGTGACTTAAATGAAAGCTACTGTCATTAGCCTGTTCAGGATCATACAATGATTTTTTGTCATGGAAGATTCTTTATCACTTGTATAGAATAATAAGAACAAAAATTCTGCAGAAAATATAAAACTTAAAAGTTAAAGCATATTATAAAATATGCTATGGATAAGAACATGCAATGAAAACTCTTAATACCTCGAAGCAAGCACGGCATACTGTTGAGTTCCCATGTAGGAGTCACGTGGAGGAAGAATAGGTGTTTAAACTTATGTTTTGATACCTGTTTTATTAGTCAGAAGCACATTACTGAAGGTTTTTTTGTGGTCAGTAAACAATACATATTATTCTGCACAAGAAAAAAAAAAGCTTTAAATCACAATACTGCAGGGTGCAGTATTTTCTTGCTTGCCTGTTTGGTGTGCATAAGATATTCCTTCATTTCTCCATTATCCTATGAACTTTTTTATTATGTTTGTCTCTATGTGCATCTTATTATTGTTACATGAAGTACTGCTTCTGCATAAGTTGCATGGACTTATCCATGTGTTCTTGAAAATATCCGTATTTTATGGAATAAAATATTATTTCTACAGTATCATAGAATCACAGAATCATAGCATCACACAGAATCACAGAATCACAGAATCACAAGGTTGGAAACGACCTGCAAGATCATCTAGTCCAACCGCCTTCCCATTCCTATTAGTACCACAAGCTACTAGACCATATCTCGTAGCTCCTCATCCAGGCTCGTAGCTCCTCATCCAGGCAAACCCATGGTTTGGGTTGGAAGGGACCTTTAAGATCATATATTTCCAACCCCCCTGCTATAGGCAGGGACACCTCTCTCTGGATCAGGTTGTTCAAAGCCCCATCCATCCTGGCCTTGAATGCTTCCAGGGAGGGGAATCCACAACCTCTCTGGGCAACCTGTTCCAGCGTCTCACCACCCTCATAGTAAAGAATTTCTTCCTAATATCTAGTCTAAATCTACCTTCTTCCAGTTTAAACCTGTTTCCCCTTGTCCTCTCACTATGTGCCCAAGTATTTTTTACAACATATCTTACTGTAATAATGCTTTAGAGATATTTTAAAAAATCCAAAAGATTTGAATTCATTTCTTTCATTAAGAGTCTAATTGCATAAAAATAGAGGAGATACTTCATGATTCAAATTAACTGTTTCAAGACTAATCGTATATTTATTTAAAAAAGGATGGTGGCTCTAAAACTGTAGTAAAAAACAAATTATGTTCTACTTTTCTTACTGTCCTATTCCTATTGACTAAACCTGACATCAGTGTTATTAGATGTCTTCCTAGCTAAAACTTCTTAGAAAATGGTGCATGCATACTTTACTGACATTGACAGCCAGAAAATGATCAACAACACAGAATCACACAATTGCAGGGGCTGGAAGGGACCTCTAGAGGTCATCAAATCCAACCCTCTCCTAAAGCAAGTTCTCTGCAGGAGGTTGCACAGGTAGGCATTCAGGCAGGTCTTGAATATCTCCCGAGAAGGAGACTCTGTGACCTCTCCAGGATGCCTATTCTAGTGCTCATTACTCTTAACAGTAAAGAAGTTCTCTGTGTTAGTATGGAATTTCCTGTGTTACAGTTTCTGCCTGTTGCCCCTTGTTGTATTGTTGCTTATCATCGAAGAATCTGCCCCCATCAACTTGACTACTGCACTTAAGATATTTATAAACAGTAATGATATCCCCTCTTGGTCCTCTCTTCTCCAGACTGAGGAGTCCCAGGTCTCTCAGCCTTTTCTCATAAGGGAGATGCTCCAGGCCCTTAATCATCTTTGTCACTCTCTGATGGACTCTTTCTAGGAGATTTCTGTCTGTTTTTGAACAGAGGAGCCCAGAACTGGACCAGTGTTCCAGATGTGGCCTCACCAGGGCAGAGTAGAGGATGAGGATCAGCTCCCTTGACCTGCTGGCCATGCTCTTTTTAATGGGCGCCAGGAGTACTTTAAGCTTTTGTTTTTCACAGAAGCTTAAAACACGCATTCTTAGTTCACAAAGCAAGTCTATTGACCTCTTTCTCCATTGTTATCTGCTGCTGAATGCTCACTTTTTCAGTGACTTCCTTAACTTATCCTGCAGATGTACTATTATTACATATTAATGAATTTCTCTTAAAATTGTGCTCAACAGGGTTTTTTTTCCTGTTTTTTTTTGGAGGGCAGGGAGTGGCTGGGAACCTTTTAGAGTATGTACTTATAAAGCTTCTATGCAGAACTTACTAGAATACTCTAGATAAACATTTTTTTCTGTAAAAAATATCTTAAGAAATGAGCTCACTATACTTCTGTGTTGCAGCTTTATAAGATATGACTCAAAAAATCATTTTCACTGGAAATGTACATATATTAACTGAATTATTACATCTTTTGTGCTGTTTTACAAATTCATCACGTCCTTCTAATTTGTTTATCCTTCATTTATTTTGTCAGATTTTAGGTTAATAGTTCAATGCCAGAGGGACAGTTAAGACAACTCCCATGTAATGTTGTCCATCTGACTCAAAAAGAGATTTCTGCTTATAACATAGAAGATGTGTTTTTTAGAAAGTCATACAACTGAAAGGTAATGGGGTGTTAGAGAGTCCATTACATCTGTAAATTATGCCTATGTTATGTTTAATTTAATTAGCATCACTATCAGAAATTTGCAGTTCGTACCTATATATAATTAACGCAGAATGGCCAAATTTCACTCTGTAAATATTGTAGTTAGACACACACAATCAGAAAGACAGTACCTTGAAAATCGGCAAAAATAATGTTTTTGCATACTTCTGGCTTCGACTTAAAACCTATTTAAATCATTATAACCTTCTAGTATGCCTTTGGGCATATTTAACATTTGATAGAATCATATAATGGTTTGAATTGGAAGGGGCCTTTAAGATCATACAGTTCCAGTGTCTGTGCCAGAAGCAGTGATGCCTTGTACTAGATCAGCTTGCCCCAGGCCCCACCCAACCTGTCTTTGATCAGTGTTATGGATGGGGCATACACAACCTCTTTGGGCAGTCTGTTCCGCTGTTTAACCACCCTTATCATATAAAAAATTTCTTTCTAATATCTAAAATAAATCTAGCCTCTTTCGATTTGAAACCATTACCCCTAGTGCTATCATTACAGGCCTTGTTGAAAAGTCTTTCAGCAACTTGCCTGTAAGCTTCCTTTAAGTACTGCAGTCTTAGAGGTCATTATTGGAGTAGCATATATGCTATCGCACAGTGATAGTGTAGCATCTAATCGCTTCTACCAAAGGGTGCGATGAGCACAAATGAAAATCTGCATGTATGGGCATGTAGAGAAGGGCCATTGCAAAATACATTTTGCAAGTGTTGAGTTTTAATCTGAGCAAAATGATTTAATAGAAACATGTGACTCTGCTTTGTTGAACTAAATGTGAATATTAAAACACAATCAATCCTGCCAATATAATATTCAAGTTAAAGTAGTACTGTTTATTCCAATGTTATTATTCAGTATGTCAGTCAAGTTTTAATATTTTATTTGACGTTGTATGAAGATTTCTGGTCATCCAATGTGAAGAATTCAGGCGCTGTGCAAAAACTGTATAATGTCCAGCACTTCATTTAAATATATATATATATATAGAGCTGTATTAGTAGAAATCAGACATTTACACGTTTCTGCTTGTATGAGATTTCACAAACTCTTCTGTCATTATCTGAAACATGTTATTATTATTACAGAAATTTAAATGAGTGTGAACCATATTGCGCCTGCTAGCAGTGTAGAACATTCACACCTTTGGATATAAATTCCGTTGAGGAAATTATTACGTTCAACAAGGTTACTTTGGTTTGAATTATCATTTTTCCTTTCTCCTTCTGCCAGATAGAATTGAATTTTTTTTTCTACAATTTTTTTTATTAACAAGTAAGAAAAAAAAGAAGTATTTACGGAGTATATTAAAATAACTTTGCATAGGTAATTTCTGAACTGCCAGTAATTAATCAATAAACTGTATATTTTGTTTTCAGTTTGATAATCCATAAGTTGTTCTTTTTAAGGCCAACCTTGCACTCTTATTGTTTTACTTCCAGTCAGTGGAATGCTATGGGCTCTTGTTCTTTTATGACAAATAATTTTTATTACAAATTTATTACAAATTTTTCTTTTTTACCTTTAAAAGTAGCTCTGTCTAAGATGCACAAATGACATTTTCTATTTGAAGTCACAGGTTAGAATTCATATTTTAGAGAGGCCGAATGCACACCAGCTGACTAACTGAAGTCCTTCCCATTAAATTGGAGGTGATTTCCTTTTGTCAGTAGTTTCTCTGAAGCCTTAATTCTTGTGTCCTTTTGGATCTATTGGACAAAGATATTTCTGTAGTTCAATTATCAGGATCATAGAAACATAGAATCATTGGAATTGGAAGGGACCTTAGAAGATCCTCTAGTCCAACCTCCCTGCAATGAACAGAAACACCTACAGGTAGATCGGGTTGCTCAGAGCCCCATCCAGCCTGACCTTAAATGTCTCCACCTCTGGGCGACTTGTTCCAGTGCTTCACTACCATTATCCCCTTCCTTGACCTGCTGACCCCTCTCCTTTTGATGCAGCCCAGCATACAGTAGGCTTTCTGGGCTGCACGGACATGTTGCTGGCTCATGTTGCTTGCCATCCTCAAGTACCCCAAAATCCTTTTCAGCAGGATATGCTGCTGTGAAGTGAAAGTTGTCAACTTGATATGTTGTGGGATGAAAAGAGAAAAGAATGAAGTCACAACCTGCTGAGCTTGTATTTTTATTCGCCAATAAATATACAGATGGTGGAAATAATATTTAAGGGGACCTTACTAAAAGTAGATTTTAGTCTTCAGAATAGAATTTCACGTTCTATATTTTCAGTAGACACATGTCCCTCTTTTATTGTCTTCCTTCAGTGGCTGACCTCCAAAGAAGAATGGAAAATCACATACATCACTGTATTCAGCATGCTGAAGGTGGTTTCTGTACCAAGACGTAGTCTGTTTCAGTCGCTGAAGTGTTTCATTCCTTCAAAATACAGTTTACAGAATTTGGCTTCAGGCCTAATTTAGTCTCTTTGAATTGCCCTGGACATTAGGGCATTCAATTGTGAAACATTATTTTGCATTTTAGATTTGTATTGTGTGTAACATGATGAGGCAGTAGTCTTTGATTAGATAGCCACAAAGTACTGTAATGTAAACATGGGTTCCTACCTAGGGGGATAATTTTATATTTCACTTAAGTTTCATATTTTTCATTGTAGGGGGGGATTATGTCATCCCGTGTAGCATTTAAAAATGTCTTCTTTAGCTGTATTTTCACAGAATCGCCGAATCTCAGAATCACAGGGTTTGGAAGGAACCTCAAGAGATCAAGTCCAAACCCCCTGCTAAAGCAGGTACCCTAAAATATGTTGCACAGGTAAGCATCCAGATGAGTCTGGAATATCACCATAGAAAGAGACTCCACAACCCCTGGGCAACCTGTTCCAGTGCTCTGTCACCCTTACCGTAAAGTTTTTCTGCATGTTAGTACGGAACTTCCTATGTTCAAGTTTTAGGCAATTACTCCTTGTCCTATCACTGCACACCACTGAGAAGACCCTGGCCCCATCCATTTGCCTCCCACTTCCCTTTAGATATTTATTTAACAGACCCCCTCTCAGTCTTCTTTTCCCCAGGCTGAACAGACCCAGGTTACTTAGCCTTTCCTCATACAGGAGATGCTCCAAGCCCTTTATTATCTTTGTGGGAAAAGAAATTTGGGAATCTTGTTTCTTTTGTTCCCCAGTCTGTTTGATGGTTTTCTTCTTCCCCGGTTAATTGCTCTAGTTGTATGCTGACTTTACTTCAGGGTCCTGTCGACCAGCTCTCAGAGGCATAGTGTACAAGCTATCCATTGAAAGAGATATTATGACATCTTTGCTTGCAAGTCACAAACTGATCAGAATGATCATTTTGGATCATATTTTTCTAAAAGAAGTAAGATGTGTTTATAAGGGATACTTTCAGAAGTATTGCTATAGTTATTGTGTTTTTGAAAGGACTGTAAACTGGTGCGGTATTTGCATCCAAACCACAGGAAAGTTATGCTACTGCCTGCCAAATTGAAAATAAACCATTGCATCCATGTACTTTTGTGCAATAAGCATCAAAACTAATCCTGATATCCTTCTTTTCTTGTGTTTGTTGTTGTTTTATTTTTTTTTGTTTTGTTCTGTTTTCTGCTTGATTAATCTCAAAGGTAAGCTTTTCCTTCTGACATTTAATAGGTGTTTGGTGTCTCCTAAGATAAGGGATTAGCCTCTCAATTGGAGTGCTCTTCTCTGTTTTCCAGTATTGTCATAAAGCATGAAGGCAACTAATTATGCTTGTAATGTTTTTTTCTCAAACTCACTTGATAGTGACCAGTGGATATACTTTTGTTAAGAATGAGTACAGGCAAGTGTAAGAGCAGCATTGGATATATAAGCCTTGTTTCCTTATGGGGCTGTGTTAGAATGTGTACCCATAGCCATAATTTCCATTCACTAGGAATAATATGAGCTAACAAAATAAAATAACTTAGTAAAACTAAACTATTGCAATCTCAAAAGTCAACTGTACAAGCAGGAAAAGATTGACTTTCTTTCTATCACAGGCCGTTCCTTGAAGATGAACGAAAAATCTCTGAGTACATAATAACTGAATTACATTACTGATGGCACTTTTTATGTATTGATGCTCAGTGAAGAGCCAAGGGGGTCTAAGTAACTTCGTTTTCATGGTCTCTATTGTCTTGCTTATAGCATTCAGAATGTGCTGGTCTTCTGATCTCCTTTCCAGCAGAGCCACACAGGAGATATACATATATCAAACCTCTTAGTAGTGTTTGTTCCTGAGTATCTTCTAATTGTCTTTTATTCCCAATACCACACTTTGTGGTTTTTTTTTCCTCTTATTCCAAACATTTTTAACAATATATCCAGGTTTGTTGCAAGGACTTCAGGACTGCAATCCATCTGTAATTGCAGGAGTGAAACAAAATAAGGAATCTGAAGTTTCTGTTCACGCTGAATTCTTGGTCCCAGAAAGTTTTGTGTTAAACAAAGATAGAGCTAATCCTCATAGCATTACATAAATAACAGCTTTCAGGGCTAGAATGAAACCATCCATCTGAACTGTCTTCAAGCAGACTGATAAGAATTGACCTATGCAGTTCAGGGTGACTGATTCATTTCTACCAGTCTCCCAGGCAAGTCAGCAGCACATTCTGATCTTCAGTGTCAAACGCTACTGATAGGTTTAATGAGGTAAGCGTGGATATGTTCCTCTTAGCTGTGCCAGGGAGGAAATAGTTCATAAGCAAGACTACTGCTCTCTAAAGGCTGTTAGGAAATCTGAAAGCCCAACTGCGTAGGTTTATGTAATTGGCAGAGAATTCAAATTCTGTAGAATATTTTGGCTTTTTGTGTTGTTTTGTTGTTGCCGTTTTCCATCAGCGGTGGTCTGTTTTCTGTTTTTGTTTTTTGTCTGTTTTTTTTATTATTTTATATGATCATTTCTTCCAAGGATAAAAGTCATAATACATAGTGGCTGCAGAGGACATTCAGGGTAGAAGATTTTTTCCCATCTAGGCATTAGCGCTATATATTTCATGTTAGTTTAAAAAATGTTCTTGTGTATGGCAATTTCTACTAACTAGAATTTGAAATGAACTTTGGAGATCATTTGATCCAACTCTTTTGCAGCCATATACTCAGAACAAAGCCTGCTTGAAAGCATGCTAGGCTGCTTGTGATTTTGTCCAGCTGGGCTTTGATTGTCCTCAAGGATGGAAATTCTACATCATGTTTGGACAACCTGTTCTGGTGACTCCATTCATTGTGAAACTTTTTTCTTTCTGCTCTCTAGTTAGAATTTCCCTTATTGACGTTTGGAACCAGTTCCTCATGTCTTTTTATTGTGCATCTCATGAAAGAGCTTGACTCATTTATACTGTGTCCTTATGCTGGGTAACTGAAGACAGCAATAAGATTCCTTTTAAGCCTCCTCTTCTTAAGGCTGAGCAGAATTTTTCAGCCTCTCCTGATATGTCACGTGCTCGAGCCTTCTCTTTATAGATATGATGGCTGCTCTGAAAGTAGTGCCTCCTATTTTGTTATGTTGGCCCATAATGTCAGAGACAGATGTTGGTGGGATGGCAGTAGAGGCTGAACCTTCTCACCAATATTCTGTTAAATTTTTTACTATGCAACAGATGGCAGCAGAAGGGCAGTCTGAAAGAATGGAGTCTGATATTGGAAGGGTGTATGAAGCAAAGGTGTGAATTGAATTCCTCCATGTGAAGAAAAATTGTACCCATTGATCTTTTCTGAATGTAAATGAAGATCAAGCAGTGAATGGGAGCACAATGAGGCGGTGAGTGGTGCGTTTCAAGTGGTGACAGAGACAGTGGGTCTCTTCTGCTGGTGCAGATTTTTACAAGCACAGCATGCAGGCTCTTGTTCATTGCAGGTGAAAATGCATAGTTAATGGTGGTGACTATGCTGAAAAAGAGTGTTTTGTAGCTGAGAATTTTCTCTGTATTGTTATTGTGCTCTTTGTCTCTCTTGTAGTTTCCATGGAAATAAATAGGAGGCATTACTTTCAGAGCGACTTACATATATATATATAAGTGCATTCAGGGAGTGTTTTTCATACAATTAATCTCACAACAACCCCAATATTAAATTGATTTCCCCTGTATAGAATTCATCGGAGTTGTAAGTTTTCAAGACCAGTTGTAATGTGAAAAAAAAAGCAATAAAATGGATCATATGTCATTTTTCTTTATATGAAAAGTGCTCGTTTTCTACTCAATTTTTTTTTTAATTCTATAGCTGCACATATTCCAAATTTTTAGTCATATCCTTAAATTAAGATATTACCACATAAATTGTCATCTTGAAATATAGCCCAGCTGAGTACATGTTTATACTTCAGTAGTTCACAAGTTCGAGATGATGTTTCTACAATAAGAGTACCAGTTAATTATCTATACCTAATTTTCCCAGGAGAACGAAAGCATGCAAACTTCATTCTTTGAACACACACTACTGCCTTCATTTTTTAATTTTACAGAAGTTAACAAAATAGGCAGTAAAAACAGTGCGTATTCAAGGATTGAGACAGATGACTGACTCTGATTTTGTTTCACTGGCTTGTTTATACTATTGCCTTTTTAGAAAAGAATTTAAAAAATCCTCTGTGGATGCCACATCACTGGAGGTGGTCAAGGCCAGGTTAGATGGGGCAATGGGCAGCCTGACCTGGTGTATGGACACCCTGCCAATGGCTGGATGTTGGAACTAGGTGATCCTTAAGGTCTCTTCCAACCCAAGCCATTCTATGATTCTATGGAAAGTAATCAAAAAAAACTGAAATAGAAATAGTTTTCTGCTGTTACATTATCTCCAAACCATTTAGAATAAACCTGCCTATAAACATTGTTAATGAATATTTTTCACATTTATGAATGTATTACTATTTTCCAGGTGCTAAATGACTGATTAAGTAGCTTTTTTCTTTGATAGTACATTTCTAGGCACTAAGTCAGAAAAAAATTCCATTAATTGTGAATTCTGCTACTTTTAGTACTTTGATGTAGTAATTTTTATAAGTTATTTGCTTTGCTCTCTGTGGAAAAGCATAAACTTAAGTTACTCTGTAGATCTAATTTCAACTTGCTATTTCGTAGTACTACTTCAAATTGTAGTTATCCGGACAGACCTATTCTTGAAAGCTTCAGGATGGTTAATTGTCTATCCTACACTGAGATATTGCTGTAAAAACTGTAAGTCAGAAACAGTTACTAAGTTTCGTAGAGCTAGAAAAACAAGCAAAGGCAAGCAGAGAAGATTTTTTTTCCTACCATAGTAAACTTTCTATTTTCAAGTTCTGTAATTAAAATAACTGGCATAACAGTGGTAGAGATTTCTGAAAACCTGTAAAAGATTAATTCTGATTCCTATATGTTTTAGTATTTGGGAAGCTGCCATAGCTCACATGGTTCATTAATTTGGTATGACATAACCGACTTGTTCTCAAATATAAAATGTCATTGTAATCATATGTTATTGGGATTTATTTTTCCTCATCCAGCCACATGAGAAATATAACTGGTTGGCACTTTGCCAACAGTTAAGTCCTTGTCTTGAATCTGTTTTTCTCTGTGATGATGGTTTTACAACGTTCCTTAGAAATGCCCTAGAAAGACAGTCCACAAAACTTCTGTTCTGAAGCAATGCCTGCTGTGTCTATTCAGTAGAGAATATGAAACATATGGTTTCATGTGATATCACATCATCTTAGATTTATTGTCTCTGGCTTTAAGGTGTAGGGAGGTACCCTCATTATTTATAATCAAAATATTGAAGTATTTTACAGAGAATAAACAACTACTAGAATTCTTTGAACACACGAAGACAGGACTTTCTCCCTGTGTCACCGCTAATGTTATTATTTTCTATATAATGATATATAGAAAACTAATGTGTAGAGAGTTTGTCAAACAAGCGGAAGATCTACGTTTGATTCTCTTATCCTGAAGAGATTCAGGTTAGTTTCAAGACAGTTCATATGTATATGTGTGTATATATATATATCTTTAATCTCTTCAGCCCTTCCTGTTTCATGTCGAGCAGGAAAGTGTTCCAAATAAAAAAAATCAGCTTTTATATTTGGAAGGAGCTGTTTTAGCATGCTGAAATGGCAGAAAAGCAACCCCTACTCATCGCTAAAGGCGAATACAGTTTTCTATCTTACTGCACTGAAACAACTTAGCATAGCCTGATCAAGACAAGAAAAGGAAACATTGCTGAGGATAAGGCAGTTCTGGCACTGCAGCTTTGAAACATATTGAAACACATTTTATTTAGATACGTAAAGGTATTTACCTCTGTCTTTGCACTCTTCCCTTTTAAAACAGCATTTTGTATCTACATTTTCAGCAGTAATTGAGTTTTTCTAAGATGAAGTAAAATCTATAAACACAAACATCTTTTTTAAAAAAATATCCTAGAAAAAGTGACCAGAGAAGTGAATTGCTGCAGAGACCAATAGAGCAGATAATAAAAATTATACTTAGTATGTTATTTGAGTCATCATCAACATTCCAGTTAATTTAAAAGTAATTTTCTTTTATCTCATTCAGAAAAAGATTAGCATTCATTTACCATTCAGTAAAATATAAACTTAAAACAGCTGCCAAACAAGAAAACCAACCTGATATTACAGGTTTACTATAGTATTTTCAGCACCAAAGAACCACATTTCATGATATTCACTTTGTTAGTGCTTAACAGTACAACACAGAATCTCAAAATGCAATTTGAGTACAGTATCTATTATTCTTGGATTTGACTTGAAAACACACACATAGTTTTCACAGTAAGCACTATTACTTGTGAATTTTTATATTAAAAGTGTATTAAAATTAAGTGTGATAGTATTTTCTACCTTGTTTTTGTGTGCAGCAGGCAGATTTCAGAAACTTACAAGTCTTTGCAAATCTTATATACGTATGTATACATACCAGAGCACCTTTAAAATTGTAACCTGTTTTAATTACAGTTTTCCCCTATATGTTGTGGTATACATAATGGTACTCCATCTCGAGCATAAGTCTTTCCACTTCTTGTCTAAGTAGTTCATTAAGGTAGTCTGAGTTACCTAAAGTGAGTTGGGTCCGGAGTAAACATTTTGTAGTACACGACTATTTGGGGCACTCTTTGGATGACTTGCTTCAGCCGATCACTTCTAAGGGATCATAAAGTAGGTAGTTTAAAAATTGGAATTTCCTATACTTGAAAGAAATGGTCAAATTGTGCTTTAAAAAAAAAAGTCAGCGCGAGCCGTTCATTATGATTTAAATTTCAGATTTATAAAATCTAATAGCATAACAAGCATGGAAATGAAACTTTGTAAAATGATCTGTCAGTCTCGAGTTTTACAGAGCCTCAGATTTTATTCATCCTATTTCTTTTGAAGGCATGATATGCTGCCTGTACTGATGAGAAGATATAGGAAAAAATTCATTTGAAAATTAAGAATTTCAGGTCAGCTTCACAGATATGAAAGCATTTTGTCTTATTCATAAACAGATACTAGAATTGCTTTGGAGGAATAAAGGGAACATAAAGTGAGTTGTACTTGCTCTTACCATTCTGAAAAATATTTACAGGCTTTTTTTTTTTT
>JACDJE010000206.1:329466-432142 GCA_016647715.1 Pavo muticus
AAAAAAAAAAAAAAAAAAAAAAAAGAGAAATCCAGTGATTTTTCCTCCTCTAAAATAGGACTACTAGGCCTCACATACTTTAGTGTCTGCTAACAGTTAATCTGAAGATGAAAATTCACTAAGTAGAGCTAATTTTGAATGTTACATTTCAGCATGCATTCTTTAGTAGCCCTTGCTCTGAATGAAGTGGGAATATTTGTAGCACATGTTAAATAATAGTGTTGTAAAGCACACTTGTTATACCACCTGAAACATAAATTAATTGTGTCAACATTTGCATATTTTTCTAAACATCAGAATATGAATGGAAGAATCCCCACAATCAGGAAAAATGTATGACTCCCAGATTAAGTGAAAAGCTTTGTGAGACAAAGAAAACAACAACAAAAACTGTATCCATCTGCAGACTGACAGGAGAGGAAAAAGTATATTAGTAGTTGTCACTTGTCTGTCTTTTTCCTTTATATTAAGGGTGATTGCTTGGCAAACATAAGGAGAGAAATTGAAATGACATGAAATACTCTACTCACCACAGAATGGAGGTGGAGAAGGGGTGGAGGACCTTCTGAGGACAGTGATATACAGATATTTGTAATATAGACCAGCTCTGGTTTATCTAAACAGCTATCTTTTTCCCAATCAAAAATAACATTTCTGAGGTGATGAAATAGAGTAATTCTGTATGCAGCTTTTGACTTCCTTTCAGTAGTGTCTCAAGGCAATAATGAGATACAATATCTTTGTACAACATCACATCTGATTTTTCTTTCAAGTTCTGGTGCTTTAGAAGTATTTGTAATGTTTGCTGACCTCTATCAAAAGTTTCATTTGGGGGTCTTGAGATTGATTTCTCACATTTTGACTTTTGAAGCTATGAGATGTGCTTTGATCTGTTGTCCAGATCTGTGCAGTAGCCCCAGAAGCAAGATTTCGAGCATTAGATGTGGCACCATTTAAAGCACATCAAGAGTGGCACATGTGAAGAAATCTCTCCCAAGTTTCTTTTTGCATATATAAAGCTTTTGTCTGATACACATTGATAGACTGTGTTCTTTTGATATTGAGTGCTTGTGATATTGATATCAAATAAAAGGAATTTATATGGAACTCACTGTATCTATTGGGATGTCTTTCTATGCCTCTACTATCATTTGAAGTTTCTTACCTGATTTTGGGTATGTCTGCATAGCAAAATCAAAACAGGATTGTAGCATATATTATCCGCTTATGGTATCTAATCAAATTAGGATCAATAAATGAAGACGTAGCTGAACAGGCTTTGCTGCTTATTGCCAGCCAGGGTAGGCTGTCTTGGGGATGCCCGGCGCAGATGGTAATTGTTAACTTTGGCCAAGTTTTTTGTTTCTGAGTCTTCAAAATTACTAATGCTAGTAATAATTATTAGTATTATATTTATTAGAGAGAGATGTAGATATGGCTCACACACACACACACACACACACACACACACAAACAAAAACACAATTTTTCTGCTGTGTTGGTAGGTAACTGTATGCT
The DNA here is from genome assembly GCA_016647715.1 of Pavo muticus. Lineage (NCBI taxonomy): Eukaryota > Metazoa > Chordata > Aves > Galliformes > Phasianidae > Pavo > Pavo muticus. The sequence goes on from JACDJE010000206.1 coordinate 330,985, forward strand.
GGTTAATATGATGGGTTTCTTTGTGGTACAAGTATCTAACCACTGAAAGTACACATGTGCTTGCTAACTCCAAAAAAGGAAACTGCAGCTCATGACTTCTGCACCTAGTTTTCCTCTCTGAATGTGAGTTGTTATTAAGCAGTGTTTTGCAGCTGCCTTGTTGGGCAAGTTAAAAGCTTTGTCATGCTATATGGATGAGGACCCTCCCATTGGGGATTCTAGTAAAGCTTTGCAGATCAACAAAGCATTGTATCATGCTAGGTATATTATTTGATCTTTATTCTTCCTATCTTGAGTATTTTTTCATTACATGGTGCAATTTATTTGACTTAATGTATCATTCATTTTACTTGAAGTTTATATTAAGATTTGACTCTGTCTTCAATAACGTCCTTGTAGGTTAACTTAGGAAGTGTGGGATAGATGACTGGACAGTAAGGTGGAATGAGAACTCACTGACTGGCAGAGCTCAGAGGGGTCAGTGGCGTAGTCTAGTTTTGGATGCCTGTATCTAGCCGTGTTCCCCACAGTTTGGTGCTGGGTGTGGTCTTGTTCAACATCATCAGTGAGCTGGATGAAGGGATAAAATGCAACCTCAGCAAGTCTTCTGATGATATAAAGCTGAGAAGAGTGACTGACATACCAGAAGGCTGTGCTGTTATCCAGCAAGACCTGGACAGGCTGGAGAGCTGAGCAGAGAAGGACTTTATGAGGTTTGGTAAAGACAAGTGTAGAGTCCTGTACCCGGGGAGGAATAACTGCCTTCATCAGTACAGGTTAGGGGATGATCTGCTGGAGAGACACTCTGCAGAGGACTTGAGCATTGTAGTGGACAACAGGTTGACTGTGAGCCGGTAGTGTGTCCTTCTGGCCAAGAAGGCCAATGGTATCCTGGGGTGCATTTAAAATAGCATGGCCAGCAGGTCGAGGGAGGTCATCGTCATCCTCTCCCTCTGCTCTGCCCTGGTGAGGCCACGTCTGGAGTACTGTGTCCAATTCTGGGCTCCTCAGCTCAAGAAAGACAGAGAACTTTTAGAGGGAGTCCAGCGGAGGGCTGCAAAGATGTTTAGGCACCTGGAGCATCTCCCTTATGGCAAAAGGCTGAGAGACCTGGGACTGTTTAGCCTGGAGAAGTCTGAGAGGAGATCTTATTAATGATTAGAAATATCTAATAGGTGGGATACAAGTGGATGGGGCAAGGTTATTTTCAGTATTGTCCAGCGACAGAGGGACAATGGGCAAAAACTGAAGCATTGGAAATTCTGTATGAACATGAGGGAAAACTGTATTTTGAGGATTACAGAGCCCTGGAAAAAGCTGCCCAGAGAGGTTATGGAGTCACCTCTGCAGATATTCAAAACCCACCTGGAGTTCCCTGCAGGGGAATTGGACTAGATGATCTCCAGAGGTTCTTTCCAACTCCAATGATTCTGTGATTTGTCAGCAGCTTCTGGTTCCAATACACAAGGAAAAGAATGGTGACACTTCCTGTGGGGAAGTGAGTGAGTTGGTGGTGGGACTGTGCTGCATTAGCTAAGTAGGATGTTAGTTTAACAGCAGTACAAGAGAAGAATGACACTAAGACCCTCACAATGAGTGGTACACAAACATTTTGTGAATGAAATTGTGTTTATGTCTGCCCTAGGACAACAGCATGTAGCAGTATACTCCATTCCATGTATACTGTACAATTTAATACAAAAGCATTTTTCAGTTTGGATAGAAAGAAATAAGATTTATTATTTTATTTTTTATAAACTATCAGTTTCCCAGTTGATAATGCAGTACTATATTTTCAGGAAATACTGCAAACATGTTTTAGGCAAGAAAGCTGAGTGGTCCTATGAATTCTGATCCCTGTAGCTTCAAAAATAAGTATTATAAACTAATTTTGTGTGAATAAAAACCACAAGAAGATCAGTTTCAATTCCAGTCTTCCCATAACAAAGTCAAGTGACTAAGAGCTGGATTTTTTTTCATTCTTCCCATTGTCATCTAAATGCATTAAGCTGGATTAATCAAAGATGATTTAATTATTAAATTTGATTATGAGAACGATGGTCATATTTTTTTTTAATATGTGAATGGTTATATAAAATCAGCAAGATCTCAGTCTATTCTACTTTTAGGAAGTACATCTTTCTATTTTTCACACAGCTCTTGAACAATTATCAACTACTGCTTGGAGCACTACGACCTATGTTTGCATAGACAGATGGGAAACTATGTCCAATTAATTTTTGATGCTCAATATAAATTCAGCACCATTTCTTGAAGAAGCAGTCATCCATTTCTTCCTGTCACACTCGATGCTGCTCTTTCCCTTGTGCTATCCAAATTTTTCACATAACTTCCCAGTAAACCACTAATACTTAACAAATCAACATAACAGAAGAAAATAAACAAAACAAAACAAACAAACAAACAAAATCTTTGTTGTCTGATATGGTCCTCTGAACACCTAAGCGAAATCTTGTGTTTTTTTTAATGGACGCAGTAGACTGTGATAGCATCCAATGAAGTGTTTGATTCAGGGCAAGACATCTCAGTTCAGTGACAATTTTTGTCTGGCTTCAACTGCCCAGGAAACTACAGCACAAATTTTCATGAAAATCACCATCCTATGCAGGTACATACTTAGGCCCCTAAGCATACATCATTTGATACTCACTTAGAAATTTGGGCAATTTGAGTCTTAGATAATTACTATTTAAAGTTGACTTCAAATAATTTTTGTTAGCATTTTCCTAGTGTGCCATCACTGATGTCTAAGAATGTAACCTGATAAAATGGTTTAAAATACCCATAAGTCAATGAAAAAAAAAATGATATTTTTCCTTTTTTGTTTAATGGCTTGTAGTTTTTATCTTGTCTTATAGTTCAGTGGCACTACAATAAACTAGTTTTGCAATTATCAAATTGTTTAACTTCTCTTTGGCATTTAATGAACCTCAGCAGCTGTTTATTGCTTCATATACTTTGCCATCATGAATATTAGCCTTTAATTAACTGGAACTCTAGTCTTAGTCTTTCTAACTACATTGCAATGAAATTTTTTATTAGTTTGATGAAGGTAGTATTTGTTACTGCTTTTTCCAATAAACTGAATACTTTCAGAATGTTGGGGTTTTTTTTAGTCAGTAATGGAAGATTAAACTAATTAAGAAAAGTAAAGACACGATATATTTTTGTATATTTTACTTAGAAACATAAAATTGCATAGAAGCCACAGTTGGGAGGGTCCTCTGAAAAGCATCTTGTCCAACCTTCTGTTGAATGCTGAGCCTCCCTGTCAAGCTAATTCTTTAGATTTTCAGAGATATTCCACCACGTCTGGGCAATCTATTCCAATGATTTTTTCTCAGAATTACCTTTGAAGCAACTTGCACCTGTAGCCTCTTTTCCTGCGCAAGAGAATGCCACAGTTTTACTAACTACCTTTTAGGAATTGGAAGGCTGTGATTAGATCCACCCTAAGCCTTCACTTTGCTGAGCTGGACACACACAGTTTCTTGAACCTTCTGTCAAAACCTCTAGACCTCTAATCATATTCATGGTCATTTGGAAAATACACTTGTTTTTGTCGTGAACCGAGAGGACCAAAACTTTAGACAGCAGTCTAACTGCGTAAGCAATTCTCAAGGAGAGTGGAACTCCTTGATCTGCTGATGGTACCACTACCAACGCAGTATAGGGTTTAGTTTGCCTTCATTGCTCTAGAAGTACAACTAACTCAAGTTTAGTGCTGTCCATGTGAATTCACAGGTGTTTCTCAGCAAAGTTACACCCTAACTGGTGTCATACCCCAGTCAGCATGCACTGCTGTTTGGGATTATGTATCTCATGCAAGAATTGCATTTCTGCAACTCTTAGTCCTAGTCAGTGAGGGTCTCTCTTTTTGCGGTTACTATTTCTTCTGGTGTATAGTGCCTCTTCTCCCAGTCTGATGTCATCTGCAAACTTGATAAGCGAGCATTTAGCCCTATCGTTCAGATTCTTTATAAATAAGTTAAGTTCAGTTTATACTCAACACCCAACCCATAGGAAATCCATTTTTGACCAGCTGCCCATAAGCCAGTAAAAGTCTTCTTCTGAAAGTTAAAGCCATTACATTTCTGTAAGATTATGAAAAGCATGATACATGCAAGCAGCAGGGTAAACAAGATTATTTTCAACTGTCACCAGGATCAATAGAATGTATCCCTTTGATTTCTATATTTTTCCTTAAAATTATAGGGAAATGGTTGCAGCTTCGAAGGTCCTAATGAGCCGTACATGGCAAAATGCTAAAGCTGCATGAGGAAAAGAGATGTTAGGAATTGTCAGATACATGTTAGAAAATATTTTTCAACAATTGTGATAAACATGCCTTCTCTATGAAAAGCAAGAGAGACATAAAGTTGGCTTTTTGTCCTGAAGAAATTGACTGATCTAAAGATTTTGCAACAGTTTCTCACTGTGTTTGCTGTGCTCCAGATTTTAATTGTTTCTCTTTTATTACTTCTTATAGCTACTGATCCAAATCCAGGATCAGAATTCCTGTACTATGATTGTCTGCAAATAGAGAAGAAAAGGAAGCCTCATCTCCAAATTCTATATAGGAAAATAGATATATAAAATAAACACAGATAAATCAGGAATTGTAAAAAAAAGTAAATTATATGCATTTATTTTTCTTCAAGCAAACCTAATTCAATATTTTCATAAGTGATCTGAAAAAAGAAATGTGATTATATAATGAAATCTACAGCTGATTCTATGTTTGGAATAGTTATTAAAATAGATTAAGATTAGAGTGTCACAAAGATAGAAGTAGAAATCTTTCAGAACTGGTGTGGCAGAAGTGAAATTAAATATAATAGTACAAATTACAGGGTAATGCAATGCACTTAAAACTAATGATAATAAATTATGTTACTAACATAAAGCTCATCTATAGTGAAAAATAATTGCAGCTGTTAATCAAAGGATAACTCTGAGTTGCCAGTCTATTGTGACCGTGAGAGACTAAATATAATGCTAGGAGAACTACCAGAAAGACTATTTCTGTGCTGTGTGAAAGGGTACAACCAACTGTGTTTCTCATCACTGATGCTGTGGATTTGGTAAGCTTGAATATATTTATCTTTTATCAGCTTTTCCAGTTGCACCTTGAATACACAGAAACTTCAAGAAGTCACACCACAGAATTTGTGCAAGGAGTTCCATAAATCCATGAGTTGCTGCATGAATACATACATAATCACTTTTCTTTGTTCCAAATTTTTCACTTAATGGGTTGTTTTCATGCTCTGTACTCTTAGCGAAGGAAACAATGGAAAATCAGTCCCTATTCATTCTCTCTGTGAAGCAATGATTTGCTTTTATTTCTCCTTAGTAATCATTTTCCTGACATTATTTTTGTGTAAAAGCCATCCTGTAACTTCAGTCATTGTGCTTCTCTCAAACTCTTTTAAATGTACCATATCCTTTTTTTGTTGTTTTTTGGTTTTTTGAGTTGGCAGATCAGAGTAGGCATACTATTTAAAATGTAATTTCTATCTACTGAAATAAGGATAACATATAATAGCATTTCAGCAGTAAAAATTTCTTGTCAATTTTTTAAACACATTTTATAGGTCAGAAATATTAGAGGAATAATAGAGGGACGTATTTGATGACCAAGATCTTTTTATTCTTCTAGTTTCTTTGTTCCTGAATGAAGAATATGAAGAAGTTGAATTAACACAAACTTGTCTACCAGAAAATTTGCAAAAGTGCAGTAGATAAAAGTTCATACCAAAACTACTAACATTAATTAGGTAGAATAATTTTTGTTTTCAGATAAGATGTAGCTTGGGATTGTATTTGCTACCTCTTATGATGATAGTCTGCCAAAAATAATCAAGATTGTAGCTCATCTAAGCAAGACAATGTATTCTTTATCAATAATGTAAGTTAAAATTTGATTAGAATGGTGACTCCTAATACTTTATGGAAACACATGTCTTAAAGAATGTGTGAAGATCACACCAATATTGAAAAATACATGGAAGGAGCATAAAAAAAATCTAAAGAAAAGTGAAAGCACCTATCCTGATGTCACAGAACAAATTGTGCCTCTGCAGAACAACAAGCATAGATTTATTCACATCTGTTTGAAGTGCTTTTCTCAGAGTGTTAAGCTATACTGCTACAGATGTGTTTACTAAGCAGTATTACAGCTATGCATATCAAATCTATTTTCACTAGGCATGGTCTATCTGTGATAGCACTATGCAGCAGTATGTCGCAGTTTAGAAGCCCTAGTTCAAGCAATTTGCACTAAAGTATAGTATATGCATATCACTGGTCGATCACACTGTGTCAGTCTTATGAGTAGTAAAAAATGGCAAAATATGTTGAAGGAAAAAAATTGCAAAGTCAAATTTTGATCTTGGTTGCCACAGTTAAATTGCAGAGTAGCGCAAGTGAAGCAAAGAATGTTACATGCTTCTGTTCTGTTCAGTGAAACACTGAATATACTGCTAGAAGCTAACATCAAGGTCACTAAAGACGTAGAAACATATAATGAGACAATTAGAACAATACAAAATACTGGGTATGAGTTACGATCCTTGAAGTTCTTGCCTTTTTCTGAAAATGATGCTTTTTATATTATAGAAGGCAGCAAGTCACAGTGGTATTTTTGAAGAAAGAGATATGAAGAGAATTGTAGGCAGTCCTTATCTCAGACACTGCTATAAAATAATAAAAAAAAAAAAAGAAAAAATGGACAAGAATTTCTCAGGGGGTAATCGTCAAGGGCATTTGAGATTAGTTTAGCTCTCTTAGTCTCTTCTAGCATTTGAGATTAGCTTTGTTAATTAGTTTAAACAATAGATTTCTTATAAGCACTTGAAATTCTGTTATCTTTGTGCCGGTTTTCAGTTAATGTTACTACTAAGTTTGGCTGAGAAAAAAGTTCCTTTGCGGACATTTTAGAATTGGACTGTCATTCAGGCATTCAGGCTACTTGATATACTGACCAGACATAGCTAAGGAACCAAGTGGAGCTGAATGAGATTTTTTCTTCCAAGGCAACAAAGGCAGAGTGGAATGATTCCACTTCTTCTAGGCTTCAACCATTGATCATAGAATCCTAGAATCCTTAGAGTTGAAAAGGACCTCCGAAGGCCATCTAGTCCAGCTCCTCTGCAATGAACTGGGACATCCACAGCTAGATCAGGTTGCCCAGGGCCTTATCCAGCCTTACCCTGAAAGTCTCCAGGGACAAGGCATCAAGCACACCAGGTAACTTGTAACTTGTCACCACAGACCCTGATATAGAGTCTGTCTCTGATTCCTGTAGCTCCCCTTTAGATACTGAAAGGCCAATACTGAGGGACTGCAAGTCATATGAAAGCCATATCCAGAGGAACTGAGGAAAGGATCTAGTGAAGTAAGACAAAGAAAGACAATGGTAAGACAAGACAGCTGTGTTAGATGGAAACCAAGCCAAATGACTTCTATAAAAAAACAATTGGAAAAAGAATATTTCTCAAGGACAAATGCTTGATTTTACAAGAATGTCTACTTTATTTATTTTGTAAATGTATTTTTGATGTTTTAGTCTTAAAAACGCTGCAGGAACTGAGGTGGCCACAAAGAAATACAAAGTTTTTATGGGGGAGACTGAAACTGGTAAACAAACAAAAAGGAGCAGGTAGTGAAACTTGTAGAGAAGATTGCAAACTAATTTGTGAGATCAGTGAGGTTTTTCATTTGTTTCTGTGTTAAACCATGTAAGCTTTTTCTAAAAATGTATTATCATGGGATTATGGTAGATTTTGTTTGTTTCTGTTTTAAGGTAAGGGGGCCCCCACTTGCAGGAGCATTTAAAGAGAGACCAACAAAGCCTACAGCATTTCGCAAGTTTTATGAACGAGGAGACTTCCCCATTGCTATTGAGCATGATACGAAAGGGAACAGAATAGCGTGGAAGGTAAGTCATGGCATGCCTTTGACAGCCAGCTGAGCTTGTTGAAGTGACGTCTCTAATCGTCAAAAAATGTTTTCCTGTAAGTAAACAAACTGAAGTAATTTCTTAGAAAATGGAAGGTGGTGGGGAAGCTGTTAAAAAAAGGCTCTGGATTCAGCTGTCTACCTTGGCTAACAATTAAATTATATGCTGCAAAAAGCAAGATGACAGAGTTGCTTTGCCTTAGAGAATTGCCTCCTGCCCAATTCATCTCTCTTTTTATGAGGACCTGGCAATGCAGCCTATTTCAGGCAGTCCATCAAATGATGGAAGTGGTTGGTTTCGCTGAGCAGCAGCCATTTATCTACCCCAAATTTCACCTTCCTGCAGGACACTTCCAAATAGAAGCTTTAATTACCTAAATGGATAGGTCAAGATTGCCTGCTCCCTGAAAATGCAGAGCAGAATACAAACGAAGGCAGATTCTCATTCCACAGCTGTACTCTCAGTCTACAGCATATGTCAGACAGCGTAATCGCTGTCATACGTGCCCCTGTTAGAGGCTGACCTCCACTGCTGAAACCATTACAGCTACGACATTTCTCTGACAAAAGGTTAATTGGCTTCAAAATAAATGTATTGCCTAATGACTCCATTCTAATGTGGCTGTGTTTCTCTCTAAAAGGCTTGGTGATGTTATTTGTAAAACTTGCCAATCTTCTAAGTAACCACTGCAGACTTTTAAATTTAATTTTAAAAATGAATGCTGATCTTTAACCTGCTCCTACTATTTAATTATTTTTGTTATCATGAATTATTCTTTTTTGTGTTGTTTATTGAGCTAGAATAAGATCTCACTGAAAGCAATATTACAGAAAATGAACATTGTTCACATGAAAATAATATATCAGATTTATAGAATATTTAAAATTTTTCATGTAGAGAAAATGATACAAAATCTAGATGTATAGCTTTGTTAATTCAACAAAATGGGAGAAATTTTGCAATCTCATAACTGATTCTGCTGCTAATGATGTCAACAGGATTGTTGTATATGCTGTAGTAAGTGGCACTGTATAATTTGTTAATAACTAGGATTTAAGATAGCTTTTTTGTGTATTGAAGTATAGAAGAGGGATTTGTACTGTGAGAAAGTACTATTAACAATAACAGTGCTAAATTAGCACAAAGAACAATTTGCAGCAAGACTTTACCCTAATCAGAATGAGATTCTGTTGCAATGGTTCTTTAGACAACCTTAATCATGACTTTTCTGGATTAAAATTCACAGGTTTACAGTTTAAGTTTGCACTCCTATCTTTCATCATCCAGTAATAGTCAATGATGATTTGCAAATATATGCAAAAATCTGTAGAATTCAGGTTTTTTTCTTGAAGCATTATAATTTCTAATTTCTCAAGATTGGATTGAGGGATACATTTAACCTCATTTTAACTGCTATTTGGTGTACGTACTTCTATTATAAGGATTAACATTCCACTTGATGATGCTACTGGCTGCTTAATTGACTTCTTGCTAACTAACTTTCTATGAGCCTTCAAACTAAAGCTGAACATCTAGAATAAGTGTTTGTTCCCTGTATCTGACAGTTTGAATTGTTTGAAGATATTCTTACTACCTTATGACAATCACAGTATAGAATCTCTGGTGAACAACCCAGCAGGAATTTTTTCTTATTGCAATTTGTAATCTTATCACTCCAGTTTCTCCCTAATACCCACCTACCACGGTAACACACTGTCATGTAGCTAGTGAGACCTAGGGCTCTTATGTCATGCAACAGTTACCTTTGGTATTGCTGTTCATCCTCTCTTTCAAAACAAATTATCACTACTTCAGCATACATCCAAGAAGGCAGTGTAATGGTGCACTGTTCTGTTCTTGTATCATCAGCGTGGCAGGGCCCGAACTTATTTCCCTTATTCCAATCCACTTGATTTATTCACAGGTCAATCTAGACTGAGTTTTGTGGCAGGCACTCAAGAAAACAATACTGAGATAGTAGAATTACTTGAGGCTGTTGTTTAATTTGGCACGCAACCATCATTGATTATTGTGCATCCTAAGAAGATGTAGAAGGCAAATAGGAGTTTTCTAGCTCAAACGTTAGGTTACATAGCTTCTAAAGTCCTGCATGCTTCTACTAGGGGCTGAGAATGTTGTTCATCATTAGTTACTATTTTAAGATGCAGATAAAGTAAATGCCTGTATTTTTTACTTGCTTCAAGGACATGAAAATAATCAAAATAGCTAACATACATCTAATGGCTCATTTTCTCTCTTGTTCATCATATTTATTTGTAAACCTGATTAAATCATTCTAGAAATATGTTTTACTCCATACTGCTTAAATTCATAAAGAAAAAAGAACATTTTCCTAATATGTCTAGAAAAATGCTTTAAAATATCTTGTCTAAACTATGTTTGTATGAGTTAGATTGTTCTAGGGAAAGGATAAAAGAAAGAGATGACAACTGTTATTTTAATCCTGAAATCATTGCAAGATATTATTGTTTTATTCTGATGTGGATTTTTTTTGTTTGTTTGTTTGTTTCTTTATTTATTTATATGCTATTTATATCATGGTTCATTTGACTCTTGTTAGTTTGGATACCCAGTGGTGCATGAGAGAAAATGCAAGGGGGTCTCAGAAACATGATTTGTTCTGACAAAGGAAAATACTACAGGATTTTTTCCTTTCTTAAATACATGCAGTGTTTTTTCTTTGGTTTGCTTTTGGCAATTACTGAAACAAAACAAAATGGCCATAATTATCAGACATTAAATAATTTTTTGAAAACTCTTTGGTATTCACTATATTGTAACTCCATGGAAGAGTCATTTTTCAGGTAGAACAGAAGAATTTGAAATCTTTTAACATCCATAAGTTGCGTTAATTTACAAAAAAACTTTGGGTATTATACATAAATGACCCTGGATTTTGCAATAGTTCTGGCTACCTCTTCTTTTAAACCCACGATTAATTTCCTGTAAAGGCAAGCTAAGTATAACTATTGCTGTAGACCCAGACAAGATATAGATTTTAAGTTCACAACTATTTGTGAATACCTGCATGTGTTGATTCTCTGATTCTGAAATAATAGTTCTTATTGGGAGATTAGCTTAATTATTTCCAAAATGGACAAAATTTAGAAAGAAGCTTTTTTACTGTAAATTAATCGTAAATTTTGACGAGATTAAATTTTGCCTGCAATGATAGTGCTTACATAAGATCCTTTTCTTAAAATAAGAATGAAAGCAAATTAGATTCAAGTTACAAGATTATTGTAGCAAGATCTGACTTCCATGTGACTTTTCAACCAAAGTGTTTAGGCTTAGAAATTCATACTGGCATCCCGGCTGATAAGTTGCCATATTACACTACATAATTTCTGCATTCAGCTCTTTTATTATTATTACAAGTCCAAATAAACCTGTTTTGACTCAATGGAAGGAAAAAGATGAATGGATAAAATATGGTTACAACATAATCTTAGTAAATCATGATAACAAGTTCAGGAAATTCAATCTGACTTTAAGCAATACCACCTCAAGAAAAGAAAGAAAAAGAATTTTAAACATTCTGATAATTTTGGATTAAATGGTCTGACGTTAAAAGCTGTAATTGAGTTTATTTCCATAAGAACGCATGACTGTTTTGATGTTCTTAATCTTGATTTTCAGAAATGGAGAAAACTTTTCAACTTTATCAAGAGGTGAATATGAAGGATGTTTTGTGAATTATGTTGGTGAAAATTCACCATCTCTGTAATTCACCAAAATATTTTCTGATTTTGAATACAATTTAAGTAAAAGAATTTGTAGAAAATGAATACAAGACATTCATCCCACTCAGGAGTCTACTAGCAGTCAGTGAATTTCTTTGCTAAATTCACACACTCAGTAAAATATTTGAACATCTAATTTAAATTCTTTGATTTCGTGATCCCTATGTGGTCATTAAATACATCTGTAGTACCTTACAATTGATGCAAATGCATAATACTCATATTTTTGGATAAAGCAATAGCTTTTGAGAACTATAAACAAACTTCTTGGGTTGAACAACTCAACTAATGTTCAAGATTCTTTCCAAATTTGAAGCATTTGATTGTGTCCAGTAACAAAGAATGGATAATAATTGCATGGTTTGAAAATGTGTCTCTGATGTGGATCAAATATAAAAGTTCAGAATATAAATTGCTGTTAATTTAGAATTAGATGGTAGTGGAAAGTAATCTTTTTAGACAAAGAATGTGCTGGAATGTTTATCTCCTAAGTCCTCTGACTACTTGTTTGGGACCCTTAGGTTCTCTTTTAACTTCTGTATGTCACAATTTTCTTTAAAAAAAATGTAGTAATACATTCTTTTGCACAATTTCATACTGAGCTATGAGTTATAAAATCTCACTGCTCCGTTCTTGAAAGGGACTTCCATTTTTACATATACTGAATTAAAGAAGGTCAGAATGCAATTAAACCTTAGACTGAGGAAGTTGATAATCCAAGGAAGTATTTCTGAATTTTTAAGAATGTTTGAAATGCAGTCTTTCTGTATCTTAGAGAAAGCTATCAGAATGTTTGAAAAATCACTTGTTTACGGAATACGGTTAATCATGAAAGATGTTTCTCTGTGGAAGAAAAAAGCCACTATTCTTCAAAATAATTTTAGCTATTTCAAAGAGAATCAATTTCAAAACCACAAAATTCTTCATCAAGCAAAAATGTCAAAATGAATATTATTTGTGTCCTTTGTGGATTTTTTTTGTATTTTTTTTTCCAGTGTAGCTATAGCTTTTTTCATTAAGGATGTGAATTTTATCATTATAGTTTATCTTCATCCTCTTTCCTACATAGTTTACATTTTCCAGAAATTCTTGTAAGCTTTGACACCAAAATGACTTCTTGGTAATAGAAAACTAGATGCAGGGACAGAAGACTGTTCTCCTGCCATTAATGTCATGTGTTTCCATGAGACATCTAATTTTTTCTTGTGCAGACTATTGAAGGTTGTTTCTGGGAACAGGGAACACAAATAATTTAAATGCGCCACAGAACTGTAAGTTTTGTTAGCACCTCTCATCCCTAGTTTGGTTTCATTTGTCTGTTGTATGTTAGCCTGTATAAAATTCTGAGCTGCTGTGATTAAACTGGCACCTATACCCAGCAGCAAGAAAAATCTTTTCCTTCCTCCCAACCCCTAAAATAGCTGCTATGGGGTTTGTGTGTTTGTTCTCATTTTTTCTTTTTATGAAGTTTAACCATTTTTGACTGAGGGGTACGTTTTAAACAAGAGGTAATATAGTTTACTGCAGCAACCACTATAGTTGAAAGAGACAAGGTGCACAGCTCCTAAGCAATATTGCTCAGTATTTTTCATTTTTGTAGCGTTAGTTTTCAATTAATACATATGAATAAACAATTAATGTATGTTGTTTCATTTGTAGAGTTTAGTTAGCCTAAGGAAGACTTCCCAAAATTTAAATCTAATAAAAATTAGAGTGTGTTCATTTACCTTACAGAGTGATCCCATTAATATTTTGTCATTTATAGAAGTGAGATATGATTCTAGGAATTGGAGGATTTAGCAGCTTATTTCCATCAGAAGCGGAAGTTCCAGTTTTTCTGCATTTCTTCTTCTCTCTGTTCCTAAAGCATACTTGCTACTGGCACTGATACTAATCTGAACTCTCCGTGAGTAAATTTATCTCACTAATTCACGGAAGAAGAATTGGATATGCTTTTTTCAATTAACAATGTCTTCACAGTCCTGTGAACTTTCAGTACAAAAGGGTCCATAAATATTAAAGCCATGTGTTGATGAAGGAGAGAAAAACATTAGTGAAGAATGGGAGAGGGTTGAAGTATCTTAAAACTATTTTTCTTTCAACAGCAATGAACTGCTAGATAAGCTTAGCTGCTCATGGAAATGGGACTTCAGATATCTCTCAGATAAGAGAACTATATGACTATGAAAAATAATGTTTTTCTTTTGAATTTATTTTCATATATATATAAAAATATCTGCTTCTGTTCTTTGCAAAGCTCTTTAATACCTTCTTAATAACAAATATCATATTGAAGAAAACATTTAAATCCATCAAGAGTGTTGTCATGCAGAATAAAGGTTTTTGCAGATTGTATACAAAGGGATAGCCACATATTACAATTAGCCACGATTACAGCACAGAGCGATGCCAACATTCTATTATATTTCATGTCTTCACGAATGTTTTAGGACGTAGTTCAGTGTTTTCTCCTATAGCTGACTTGTATTTATCATCCTCGGAAGACTCCTCTTTTTTTTTTTTTTTTTTTTTTTAATCATTTCAGAGATCTTGTTTAAGCCTATCCCAATACAATTGTGTTGGTATAACAGAAAATTGCAGAGTGAATTCAAGTGAGAGCAATTGGAAGCAGGAATTTGTTAATCCAGAAATAATATATAATAATTTAGAGATATTAGAAATGTGAGTTGATGTAAAGAAATGGTCTTGGAGAAACAAATTCTATAGATTCCACCTCTGAAAAATAACAAGATACCAATAGATTTAAGGTGAAGAAATAGTTTCAAATCAGAAAAAATAAGCAGTAAAGAACCTGGTTGTCTGAGATGCATGTGGTTACAGGAAAGAATTATTCCTTTACAAACTAAAAGGCAGCAACGGCGTGTTGCATCACATCTTGAATCTGAAATTATTTGTAGTCTCTCACTATGGCTTACTGAGGCAAGTACAGTCATGAGGTAATCATAAGTGTGTGTTTAGACAAATCTCATTCCTAATTCTTTTTGACTGTTTTACTAGTGCCCAACTGATGACTATCTAAGTGACTATCTAAGTGACTATCTAAGTAATTTGCTGATGTGCATGCAACTTTTTCTTAGACATTGTTAAAAACTGTAATCACAGTTCTGTTCTTCTAGTTTCATTTTAAAAAATGCAAAATAATGCTAAAATACAGACACATTCTAATATCAGTGACCCAATTCTCATTTAAAAGAAAATTCTTTTAAATCTCTTAAGCAATATCATGTAAGTATCATACCCCCTCCGTGCCCTGAAATTATACAAAAGAGCACTAGAATAAATACTATCTCCTTTCTATGGATTAAAACAAATTCCAAATGATCAGTTAAAATGGGGTCCTTATTGCCATAGCTAAATAGTATCCATTCTTCTTTCCATTTTTCTCCCAATGATATTAAAACTTTTCTTACTGATCTGTTAGTTTTTTCAACCTTGATGATTCTCAGAGCAATGCATTTCTGAACAGCCATCTGATTAGATAACCAAATGCTTTATAGAAGTTATAAAAGTTATGGTCATTCTTTTGATAGCATCAATCTTCATCTTATATTTAAGTAGTTAGTATCTGATTATGTTTATATGTAACAGTATAACTTTGTTTATATTTAATATGTGAAAAAAATGTGTTATTAGTGATGCAAAAAGAATCTTATCAAAATACTGTTTCAAAAGACCCCACCAAATCAGTTTTTATGAAATCTCATAAAATCTCAAAAAAAGTAACTGTTTCTGTACTTATCAGTGTTCTTGCTGGTTGCTTTTAGTTTATACATTTAAGATAATATTTTCTATGAAATGCTGTATTAGTCAGAGGCTACTCAGTGCCATCTCTTCCTCATACCAGTTCTGGATCGCAGAATTCTGATTATTACTATGAGGGTTTTTTTACTGTTCCCTAGTCTTTTCCACTCCTTTCATAATTATATTTGAAAAATCTATTGAAATGTATTTTTCTCAATATTCAGATAAAGTACCATATTTACTGAAAAAATGACATGTTCATTTCCTTAACAGCAGAATCTTTTCAAGGGAAAAATATTAATGTTCTCTTAGATATGACTCAGATTTCCTTTGTTTCAAGAACATCAATGCTGAACTTGGATGCTAGCATTTGCAAAAAGCAGTGACAGTTTACCTGATTCTTGTAGTACAGAGCTGCCACATTTCAATTATTAATTCCTCTGTGGCTAATTAATAGTTGCATCTTATAGTGGGATTTTAGAAAACAGTAATACTGTGGCAGTTAATTTACTGTTCCTTTTTCCCCACATACACAATTAAAGCCATCCCTTTATCTGATGTAAATTGCCATCTTTTGAAAGTATATGGAATGAAAACCCAGCCATGTATCAGGAATAACTTTAATTTAAATTTGCTAAATGACCTCTGAAAGCTAGATGAAAGATTTTCTGCTGAATGGGCTGGTGCTCTCTGCCTGTATAATTTATGTGAGAAATTAGTGCGAATGGTTCACTTTTATGGAGCAGTGCTGCTTGTAGCAAGCCTGCAGAAACAATTTTCCCCCAAGCCTCCATCTGTTCTTCAAACCAGGGCATATGCCATCTCATCGAGCTTGAAAGTCAACTGATTTATAACTCCTGAAAAGTGCATAGATTGAAAAGAAAGGTCGACTTCTGCTATGTGACAATGATTTGCTAGAAACTTGGATAAAGACAATTCACATCACTGTGGACCCAAGAGGACACAAGTGATGTAAGCTTCAAAAATTGGTTGATTGACATGTTGGACAAAAACAAATCGTTCCTTCTCCATGAGTTAAACAGCTATCTCTGTGTTCTAAAAGATCAGAACTTTTTAGAGGGTAGATAGGTAATATGGCCATGAAATAATATTATGATGTGTTTCAGACCGAATAATGTTTTCCTAGCTACAAAGGTTGCTATCTAGAAGCACCAGGACTTGTTCCACTTTAAACTGCAAGCAGAAACATCTGTCTTAAAAACTGCTTATTGTTATTTGTCAGAAAGTTCTGTTCAGTACCACAGACACAGATTTGATGAATTTTGTATGTCTATGCTGAAGGTGAATTAGGAACCCTGTCCCAATTAATGGATCATATCTTTTTTGTCCATTCATTGTTAGCCTTCTTCCTTTTGCCCAAATATTACAGAGTTCTCTGGTGAGTGACAATACAAATTGAATTGACAACATAAAAATCAATGTTTTTGATGTTTTCATTTATGATCATGAAATACTGTGACTCTTCTACTTTGAGGCTCATAGACTGAATAGCATCAACTACTTTGTCTTACTGGGTCTGATTTTTTTTTTCTAATTTTCAGGTAAAAATTGGAATATATTTAAGTGCCTATTTTATACAAGAAAGATAATATAGAAATAGTGCATGCAGAGCTTTTTAATGTGAAAATTTGAGGGCAGATTTTGCCTTGTAAAACACAGAGACTTAGTATAAAAAGTGCATGTAAACTGCAAAAAGAATCATTCATTACAAGCATGAGCTTGTTGAGACATCTGTAGCATCCCTAAGAAAAAATAAAAAATAAAGTCTTTGTTGCTTTCTGCAACTGTCTGATGTTATGTAGATATGAATTTCTTGATCTAACTCACATAGGCAAGTATACTTTCTGAAAATAGAGAATAGCACAGAAGGGCAGATTAACTAGACCACCATTATGAATTATGTCTGTTGTATAAATGAACCTCTAACACTTAAGTCAGTATCCAGCATAATGGAATTAAAATTCATATAATGTGTATGCTAATGACTGACTAAAGATGAAAATGTAGAGCTATTAAACTGTTTAAATTAAATACAATTTATAAACATTTCATTGTGTTGAAGATGTGTTAAATGTAGTTATAATATTTTAAGAAATTAAAGAAGCGGCTTTAAGAAATGTTACACTATAAAATGTGAGATATTTAAGAAAACTTCACACTGCAAGTCTTGTATAAATTAATAGGGAAAAGTTAACTGAAACATATATTCTAAATACGTATTTAACCAGTGGCTCTACTTTAGAATTATATTATAGTGGATGTCTATACACAACAGTTTTGTGATAAATGTTATTATAATTTGTTACCTTTCAATTTTTTCCTTTTTTTGTCTATTATATTGTGTACATGTAATAAATTAATCTCTCTCCATCATTTTTGTTGTCCTATACTGTCTACAAAGCAGAAACTAATTTATTGTCATTTCACTGTCATTTTCAGTAGCCTCTTACGATCCTTTCAAATCAAATTCATGTTCACATCTAGTATTCTGCAGAGTTCTAGCTTGAATTCTACACTGCTCTAAATCCCCACATTTAATTCTGCTCATTAATAGTATTTACTTGTCTTTAAATAGTAAAGAGTATTTATTTGTCTTTAAATGAAGTTACTCATGAGGACAGCTTTATTGGAATTGGCTTAAGCTTTCTACTCAAATAAGATATACTTTTAATTATTATATACGCGTGTCTTTGAATAGAAATCATTCAGATTAAGATTCCAAATAACTTCCTAAACTAGTAAGAACTAAATTTTAACTTTTTAAACTTCCTCTTACTTTGAAACTTCTTAATTACTCTGTTGAATAAAATAACTATCCAGTGTTGCCTGAAAAAATTCTCTTCCTTCTGAGATTTAAGCATGTAGGTAACGCTTTGTAATCAACCTAGTCTGAAGCCTTGCTTTGGCTGATAATGTGTAGCAGTAGTGTTATTGAGATTATGTACTTAAATCTAAGATGAGAAAAAGGTATTTATACTTGTTTGTTCTCTGTTATAATTATGTAACTTTCTTAATAAGTGCTATAGTGTTATTGCACCTATAAGGCATAAATTGCCAAGACCCTGTGAACACAACCTATTTAAATGTGTCTGATAAATATTCTATTGAGGCATTTGATTTGTGCTTTTTTTTATTTAATGGAAATTTCTTTTACCTTTGAAGTCGGAGTCTATATGTACATTTCAATTAGCAGTATGTCTGTGTGACAGTAGCTGTAACATGTGGTAGGTTACAACCAAAGTAGTTTTAAATATTTAAATTAGATAGTTCCCCTTGGCTTTCAGCTCATGCACATTAATGCTCTGGAAACAGGCAATTTGGAGAATTGTAAATGCTGTAGTACTAAGTGACAGAATTTGTGGGTTACTAGTTTTTTTTCCTATGACTTGCTTCAATATCAGACCAAAAAATATGTTTTAATTTGATTTTAAAGGAATTAGTAGCTAAATTGTCTCTGTATAATGAAACAATTTAAGTGTTCCAGGACATTGTAGCAGTTTCATCAGAGATAAAAACCCAAATAAAACCAACTTGCACATCATACGTTAAATTTATCTCATATTGGAACTGATTTTCAGTGTTTTAAAATAAATATTATGTTCATATGTTCAGGAAAATGTATGTTTAATTAAAGGGTCATTACAAAAAGATGGACAAGTAATACTTAGAAGATCACAAGTAACGAGCTTTAAAGAGATAAGAATATTGAATGAAAATTTCCTCAGGCTACAAAGAAGCAAAACAAAGGGTGTTGCTTACAGCTTAATCTAAACTTCTGGCTAAATCCCTATTTCTTTAGGAATGTGGGTTGTGTTATAATGTGGTGAATCTCTACTTACAACGAAGACTAAGTGCAATGAAGTGCAGTTCTGCTCTAAAAAGGGACACGTTAAAGAAAAAATTGAGGGTTTGTCTTTATTGCTTTTCATTGGCCTCTAGGTAGACTTATATTCTTTTATACCTTTCACCTCTCCCAATTAAACAGCATTTTCTTCCTCTTTATGTGCTTATCTAAAGACAAGTTTAAATTAAAGCATGTAAAATGCAAATGTTAAATATTTGTTGGACAAAAATATTGATTTTTCCTATTTAATACATCTGATGTTTTCCTGCTCCTCTGTCAACTGTGTTAAATGTATGAGTTAGAAAATTTCATGGTCACTATGATGTCTAAGCTGCCACCTATCTACATGCCATAAGTGTGTAGTCAAGTTGTACGAATCAGAGAGAGATTCTTTTGGTTTACCCTTTTGGGTGTTGTTTTAGCTGTCAAATGACAAATGTTTACAGCTGCTACTTTCATTTTTAACTTCTTGCTGACATCTCTACATTTCATATGTTTTTCTAAAATAGTTGTTTTTGAAAGCATGTACGTAACTTTCAAAGTTTTAGGTAGGATTCCAGCTTATCTGTTTATAAATATGAATAGCAGTCACTTTGAACAGTGATAGCGTCTTAGTTTCAGCTGGAACAGAATTGTTTTCTTCAGCATCTGGTATGATGCTACATTTTGGTTCTAGGAGAAAAACAGTGTTGATAACACACTGTGTTGCCATTCCAGTTTCTCATCTCGTACTAATGAAGGGTTGGGAGGGGGACAGAATCAGGACGTGTGACTTAAACTGGCCAAAGGAATATTCCATATCATATGACATCAAGTAGAAGGAGTTTTGAAGGGGGTGGGAGTTTCTCTCTCTCTCTCTCTTCTGCTGCATGGGGGGCTAGCTGCACATTGCTTGGGGGATGGTCAGAAATTACTTTGGCATAACTTGTTATATACATTCATATATATAAATACACACACACACAACTATTATCCTTCTCTCTATCTTAGTGAATAGTTTTATCTCAACCCATGAGTTCTACTTTTTTTTTTTTTTTCAAATTCTCTTCCAAATCCCACTGGGAAAGAGTAGGGCTGAGCAAATGACTGTGTGGTACTCAGCCACCTGCCAGGATAAACCACAACAGTCCTTTGGGTGCCCAGTGTGGGCCCTAAAGAGTTGAGATAATAGCAGATCTGAATGGAGCGTGTTAACACAGAATGTTGTGGCTGATAATTGCTAGTTTTCTAATAATTGCTAATGTTTTCTCTATGGAGCTTTTTGAGAGTCTTCTTGTCAAACTATATTGTGTAGCACCTTTTGCTGTTTATTTTCCTTGCTGTCATCTCTAGGTGTTGGATTAAGGTTCGTATTTGGTTATACTAGGTGGCTTTGGCTCATGTTATGATAAAATTGGCAGTAGAGAAACTGATGTGATGTGTGCATTTGGCATTGCAGTCATCTCTAGGTTTTGAAAACCATATTGCTGATATCACCAGCAGTTATACTCTTTGCTTTGTCTCCTCAGGGTGACAGGCTATGGAGGAGTCACAGAAGGACATTTTCCAGCAGTTCCTCAGCCTCCCTTTCTCTTCCACATTTACATCTTTCCCTAGACTAGTTACAATAGCTCTTGAGAATTTTGAATATCCATGAGA
Organism: Pavo muticus; assembly: GCA_016647715.1. Taxonomy (NCBI): domain Eukaryota; kingdom Metazoa; phylum Chordata; class Aves; order Galliformes; family Phasianidae; genus Pavo; species Pavo muticus. The sequence goes on from JACDJE010000206.1 coordinate 351,998, forward strand.
TGTTCAAATCAACATGCTCCTATTGCTGTGTCGCAAACGTGTTCCAGGTTAAGATTAAACAATTATTTAATCATCCAGAGATCTGCTCTGAGGCAGAACAGTTCTGAGTAGCAGGGATTGTGGGATCATATGGGCAGATGATGCCAAGAGTGGTGAGTAGTTTAGAATTTCACTTTTGAACAACTGCAGAATCCTGAAAAACTAGTAGAATATTTGGAGAAGATCTGTTGCCCTGGCAATTATAGAGGGGCACTAATCACTTCACAGTGCTGGGGCCTGGCCCATGCCTACTGAGCTCTGTTCAATACCATCCCAGCTGAAACTAAGACACATAGTTTAAGCTCAAATCTATTGCTTTCGTTCACCAAAATATAGTTGCCATTTTACAAATTCAGGCATTTTTTTGTTGTTGATTTGCCCATTGTTTCTAGTATTTTTTTCTTTTCTAAAGTATAAAAGCTCAAAATTAGGAAAATAATTGATTTTTATGCTAAAACTGTGCCATATCCATTGCTTTCAGAGGATCCTGAGTTACTAACCTATGTTGGTATCACACAGAGTGGTTGAGGCTGGAAGGGACCTCTGGAGATCACCCAGTCCAACCTCCATGCTCAGGCAGGATCTGCTAGTGCTCGTTATTCAAACTGCTTTTGGAGATCTCCAGGGAAGGAGATTCTGCAATCTCTCTGGGCAGCCTATTCCAGTACTTTGTCACCATCACAGTAAAAGTTTTTCCTCACATTCAGACAGAACTTCCTGTGTTTTGTTTTGTGACTGTTGCCTTTTGACGTTCTGTTCATATCCAAAGAAGTGTACTGAGAGTCAGAAGATGCTGATTGTACACATTACGAATCATAAAGGTTTGTAAGTATTCATGGGCGTATAAGCCTGTAAGAACCTGTATCATATATGATGGTCCCACTTTGCGATTCTTATCTTGCCTTTGGACCCTTAAAAAGACCCTGATTTGCCTTGCAGTTTAATAACAGCACTGGAGACTTGCTGCTCTTATTCCTAGGCTGATGGACTGGAGGCCCGGTGGAAAGCCTGTGACTGTGACAAAAGCATTCTTTTGATACCAGTTTGGATTTAGTTAAATTTCAGATGAATTTCAATGTCCTTTGAGCTGTCATGATGTGCTTGTGACATGTGAAAGACAAAGTGCATTTTTAGTTGATCTTAGTAAGATTTTTTGCTTAATATATTCACAGTTCATATACTTGCAGGGGAAAAAAAAAACCACATTAATCAGGTAAAAACAATGAAAACTGCAGTGTATTTTATGTTTGTGACAAAGTCCAACCTTCTCTTCTCATGCAGCAGTTTGTGTGGAAACATGAACAGCCATCATTTGGTACAAAATGTCATAGTGTACAAAGGTTTGGAATTTAGGCCTGTCACAAATATTATGAATATTTTACACCTTTCATAATTAGAATACACTTGGCTAAAATTCCTACCCACATACAATTCTGAGCAGTTGATTCACTCTGAGCTCAAATACTATTTCACAATTTTGAGATTTAGATGAAGATTTCTAGTTTAAGCTAAAGACAAGATACACTTTTTTAAAAAACAACTGTATTTATTTTTTGTTTCTGATGAGTTATGTTTCATTATATGTTATGATGCTCATCTGAGGAGGTGAGAAAAATAGCTGGAATAAAACACTTTGGTGGCATTACTAAAATTGCCCTATTCTTTCTTGACAAACTATAAACAACTTACAGTCATCATAACTCCCTCCCAGAATATTTTTGGTAGCTAAAAATTATCTGATAAGGAAAAAAATTAGTCCTTATTGAATTTATGCATGGATTTTTAATCATTTTTAAACTTGAACTTATTCAAATCATTAATTTACAAATGATACCAGAAATACATAACAAAATATTCACAATTTATTTATCATCAGCTAGATTTATATATTTCTGTGAGATAATCAAAGGCAATGAAATTCTATGAGTCTAGTTACAATAGGTGTCACTACACTATATGTAATAAAAAACGTGAAAGAATGAAGTGAATACAACTTCCTACTCACACAGCTTTTTAATAAATAGCACTTTCCATCAGTCTGTCAGAGATCTCTTGTCTACAGACATTTCTGACTGCAGACAACAATGTAATATTTATGCCTCTTGTGTAAAGAGTTGCAGTTAATTAGGGCAATAAATCAGTTTGCTCTCAAGGGCATAGAAAGACAAACTTTTATGGATTTACCACTTCAGAAGGTGATTTAAACTATCTGAATGACTTTGCATAAAGTTGATTTGGAATACTTACATGATGCATTAGTTAAATGCAGCTGGTGACTTTCAGGTAAGAAATAATGACAATCACTAACAGCAGGAGCATCAGCCCCATACCTTTTTGCCAAGTAATTGTTCATTGATGCATTGGAGATCCTAAATCATTCACCTAGTTTTCAGAAATATCATTACCTAATGCAGTGATATTACCTAAATGGGGTCTACTGGGTTAAAATAATCCTCCAAAAGGTGGTTTAATTTTTAGGTATACATCAGTAGTGATTCACACTTCCAGTTTTTAGTTGGTATTGGGTTGTCAGATTAACGTTGAAAGGTAGCAAATACATGCTGAGATTCCGAGAATTGTGCTGTTCTTCTTAATCTTTTATCAAACAGGTGTACCTGGGAATGTTAAAAGCGAGTTCTCCCTAGCAGTAAACTATGTTTTCTCTGCTTTAATTATTAATTCTATACCTTTGCATACTTCCTCACAAAGTGGCAGCTGTTTAAACTGCTCTTACTTCTGTAGAGAAGTCAAAACTACTCCCGCAGGGCAAAATACAAGCCCATTAGAATAGTTATTCTAATTTTTCTATTCTGGGGTCTGATTGTACTCTGGCTGAAGTTTGGTTTTTTTTTCTGATGCTAGGCTGAAGCTAATGACATGAGTCCAGCTGCCCTTTGAGATTGACACTTGGGCAGAGTTATTCTGATATTATTTTGGCCTCTTTTCCTGGTCTGCAGTTCACTTTGAAGAATAACTTGTAGGGTGGTGGTGGTTGTTTGTTTGTTTGTTTTTAAATAAACTTCTTCAGATGGAGATCATAGTAGAAATTCTAGGGGGAGTTATGATGGTTTTCAGGATTTTTGAGTCTCTCTATTCTGGGAATATGACCAGATTTCTGGGAAAATTGCTGTGTACAGGTTCTATTCTGTTTCTTCATACTCCAAGATGATGATCAAAACCCTTCCTAGTAATGTAGTCCACTTCAAGTTATGTTTCATCCTTGCAGATAAATGCTTTTGATATTGATATGATACTACATAAATCTTAAGTTCATAATTTGCTGTTGTAACAAACTAGGAAGCTACATAAATCATGTACTACAAAACTATGTTTTGATTCATTATTATCATCTTTAATTAAAGGATCATAATGCTTTTCCCTTAGGGCCTTGCTTCATCTAATATGCAGGATGGATAGTTCACTTGGGATAGAGCTACATGAACACTTTGTTGCATAAGAACCAGATTGAAAAATTCCATCTGTTTGTTAATGTCCTGTGCTCCCTCAGTTGCTCTTCAGTTTCACTCTATGTATCAGATCACTGAAATGATAGGTTTTAAAACCAGTTAAAAATATGTCTGTGGCTTTGTATTTTTACTTTTCTGTTTATTTTTGATCAGGCCAGTACAGTAGCTTGGAATGTCATGCAGCCAAGGCCAGTACAGTAGCTTGGAATGTCATGCAGCCATGTAGATTGTTTCACTGATGCAAATGAAAGAGCAGTAAACCAAAGCAGTAGAGTAGGATGAAACAACAGAGTAAAGGACGAAAGAAGTCTGAAATCCATTTTACACATATATAAGCTTTAAAAAGATGAAATACCAAATCAGTAGTCTCTAGGAACGTTGCTTCTGTAATTTCTAACTCTAACATAACCCTGGTAATTATTTTAACAATTCAATGATTAAGAAGTGAGCCATTTTATTTGGAGACTTGACTAACCAGATTACTTAATTTTATTTACTTTCTCTGTTTGAAATGCAGTTTCTGCTGACTAATACAACTTTTACGAAGGCTTTAACTGAAGGACTTTAGAAACCATTCTTCAAAATTTTAAATATTTTAAAATTACTTAGAATTAACTTACACTATGTCAGTCAAGTGAAACAAATGTTTCAGTTAACGGCTTGGAAAATGTACTTTCCAACCATATGTGAGACATCTTTTCCATAAACAGAAGAACAAAACAAAAAAAAAAACCTGCTTACTTGATTATTTTTCTACCTGACATTTCTGCAGATCGGATCCAAGACTCCAAAGTGCAGTGCATGAAAAAACATGAGCAGACAATCTAGAACACAGGGAAATTTTAATGTAGTAAGGGCACATTGCACCATGTTTCTTCTATATATAAATTCATCCTGTTAAAGAGATGAAGCTTGATTCTATAATAAAAATTTAATCGCGTTATTATATAATGCAAAGATTACATGTTGGATTGCACAGCAGCTATAATGTTTGCTTTTCGGAAGATCAGAGAGTTCATTCTTGCAACTTCAGAACTGCTTTTCAGAAGATTACAGAGTTCATTCTTGCAACTTCACAACTATCTAGTAATGTAACTTTTTTACTACACCATTCTTCATCCTTTTCTGTGTTTATCCTATCCTTATCCTAAAGATAAATAAAGTAGTGTTTATCAGTCCTACACTACCCACTGTAGATGCACATTGGAAGTATTTCAGATTTAAGGCTTAAACCATTTTCTGTTGTTACCTTGCATCCATTTGTAACAATGAATTTGCTAGATGTATTTTGAAAAGAAAGAAGAATATTTCTGCATAGGTGAGTAAATGTTACCTTATTAAGAAAAAAAATGCCTTCCATACTTAAGAAAGAAACTCAAACAGCAAGATGTTTCCATCTCCCTATAAAAAGAGTAGTTGATATATCTTATCAGATCTTTTCTATGAAACCTTATGCACCAGGGATCAGTACTGTGGCAGGTCCTGGGTCCTGTTTAATATCTTTATTGATGATCTGGATGAGGGGATTGACTGCACCCTCAGTAAGTTTGCAGATGACACCAAGTTGGGAGGAAGGGCTGATCTTGAGGGTTGGAAGGCTCTATGAAGGGATCTTGATAGACTGGATTGATGGGTTGAGGCCAATTGTACAAGCTTCAACAAGATCAAGTGTCCTGCACATTAACAAGCCTGTGCAAATCTACAGGCTTGGGGCAGAGTGGCTGGAAACCTGCATGAAGGAAAAGAATCTGGGAGTTCTGGTTGACAGCTGGCTGAACATGAGCCGGTAGCGTGCTCAGGTGGCCAAGGAGGCCAATGGCATCCTGACTTGTATCAGCAGGACTAGGGAAGAGATTGTCCTTCTGCAATTCAGCGGAAGAGAGTCTGTCCTAGATATCACGGAAAGATAGGCAGTTTCTGAAGTTAAGAAACATAGCTGTTTCTTAAAAAGTTGGTATTCGGTGCAGCAGAATCTCAATAGTTACAGAAGGTGATGTGAAATGTTACTCACAACAACTATTTCATTGTTCCTAGCGAAGTTAAGCATGGAGCATAAGAAGAATCCTTTAATATCTCCACATAAAGCAAAATTATATTAAGATACTATTTTCTGAAGGGTTCATAAATGAACCAACATACTTCTAATGATTACTGTAATATTTGCTGGAATTAATATTCCGATATAAATAACACCTTACAAACTTTTGATTTAGACTGCATGGTAGAGGTGAATATCAATCTTATTTTGAGGATTTGTACTGCAGGAAAGTGTTAAAATATTTGGTGAAATATTGTTATGATAAATGCATATTGAATAGATTATGATAAAATTGTTTCATTAAAGTTTGCACTTTATTTCAGAAAAGTTAGTATATACAACAAATAGTTTTTTTTAAAAGTAAATTGCTGTAATTTAACCACTTATATTTTATTTAATGAGCTAAAAGATGTTCTTCTATATAGTACATTGTCATTTTCATTTGATTATTTCTGTGATGGTATTAAGAATTAAAGTACTCTTTCTTTACTGATTACCTAAAGCATAAGTCGAATATGGAAGGTGAAATCATAAATGTAAATTGAATAGTAAGGAGTGAAATAAATGTTATTGAACAGAGAAGGAATTCTTTCACCTATTCTTTTTATAAATGCTAGTGAAAAAGCACGTTGAAGGACTGTCAGAAACTTTTGTTTGCTTCAACAGAACTGAACTCAAAGAAAGTAGTGAATCTTCTTTGAGTGGCCTGTGTCTATTATTAACTGTTTTGCATATTAAGGTAAGTGGATTAGTCAGCATGGTTGTTTACTAAAGGGCCGGAGGTGATCTTACAATCTTGAGCTTCTAATGAAGCTTTTAGAATGCAGAGTTTGCACTATCAGGCAATACATTGAGTTTTATCCAAAGAGCTGAAACAGGAGAGCAGCTGCAACAGCTACTGTCACAAAACTTAAAAATCTATCCTATTTGTTTCTTTCATTTCTGTTTTACCATAAGATAATGCAGAAGACCATGAGGACAAAAGCCTCTACATTATAGCTGCCTTTTTATGTGGCAGCTTGTTGAACATTAATAGTTAAACAGTATTTGCTAAAAAAAAACAGTACTGTTTTAATTAGAAGAGCATCTAAGAAAGATTCTTCAGTGTGGACTATGAGGATTGATGGGGAAATAGTTGCTATGGAACTATTTTCTGAAATAGTGTAGCATGACAACATTTAGCCTGATTTAATTTGCATCTCTGTGCTGCATTTTCTTAAGGATGACGTGGCTGTAGATCTCACCAGTAGTCTTCCAGAAAGTATAGCTCAGCATTGATAATAGTTGCTTCCTCAGAAGAAGTAAAAATATCTCCTCACTCCCCTTTAGCAAGATTTTCAAAAGTAGTGAAGAATAATCTTCTAAAATTTTTAATATTTCATCTAGTGTTTATCTAGTGGGCAAGCTCCTAGAGTTATTTCAAGAAACTGAAGCTGACATTTCATAGTGTTCTGATCAAGAAATGTTTTTCCTAGTCACTACTAATTTTATAAAGAGAGGAGTAAATTCATAGGCTTTTCAGCCAAGTCTTAACTGTGAACCATTCAGACAAAACAATCTCAGAAGATCAGAAAATTACCCTTATCTGCAAATCCATGTTTCATGTCCTATAGGTCAAAATGTCATGTGGGTCAAAATGTGCACATTATAAAATATATAAAATAACAAATGGCAAATTGAAAGACAGAGTATGGCAACTGAAATAATTATTCTTTCTATGACATTACATGTGCCTCTGAGACTTATTCTTACTTGAAACACTGCTGAATATGTTTAAAAATTAAGTAGATCGTATTGCTGGGGCTGTGGTTATCAAAATTCCTCTTTTCCCATCTAATTCTCTGCTTTGGCAGAGAATGCGTTTGGATGTTATCCAGTGCCTATTTGCAAGGCTGTCTCCCACAGGAACTTCTTACTAGAAAAGGAAAGGGAGAAAGCATTCTGCCACCATTAGGTGGCTCACTATGAATGTATTTGTGTTGGAACTAGCTGTGTTACCCCTCCTCCACTTTGCCTTGCTCCATGTCTGGTGCTGTCTCTGCTGCTATGAGCTTTTTTGCAATGTGTGAGTCATTTATGGGAATAAGGAGAAAAAGACCCTGTCTTTGAGTTCCAGAATAGCTGAGACCTGGGCCTTGCTCTGAGGAAAGTGTTCACAAACTGCAGTGTAAGGAGAGGTCTATTTGCCTCCCGTTACTGCCTGCCCCTTTGTTCCTTGTGTCCTTGGCAGAGGCTGAAAGAACTGGGCCTGTAATACTTGGTCCCTGCTGTGCCACTTAAAGAAATAATAAGCCATTGTCTTCATTAAGCAAGCCTTGTTTTAGCAAACAGAATTCAGATACTAAAAAGGGAACATTTTAAAGGGGGGAGAGTTAAGAGACAGGGATGCTTTACAAAATTCCCTAGAGAAACTGCTTTGTTTCCACTATTTTATTGCTACTTACTGAGAAGATTCATATTCAAATAGGTTGGGGTTGTGAATCGGTGGTTTGCACATTCTCATGCACCCAGGAAGGCTATGATTATGGCTAATTACAATGACGAATGAAATCCTAACAAGAGTGCTCAATCAGATTGCTGTTCATGCATGAAGCAACTAAGACTAGCCAGTGGAGGTATGATTTTGGTAATTACAAACAATGGGGCTAAGTTGAAAAAGCTTAGTAAATCTGCTCGAGACAAAATAAGGTCTAATTAATCACTTTAAGTTCTGAATTCTCCAGATGATCTGCATGCTCTGTTCTATTTAGCATTCTTTTAATAGACTTAGTCTAAGGAGCGAGAATGCTTCCTTTTTGCTCATACTATCACTGAATAGAATGCAAGTGTTTCAAAATACTCTGACTTTCCCTTTGTGACAATGATGTTGCAACCTGTTTTTTCAGGCCAGTAGATGGAACTTTAGAAAAATAAACACACTGTTATTTGCCTTGCTAGCAGTGTCATTATCTTGTTTGAGGAAAAAACAATGAAGTTACATTCAGCTGTCATAGTATTACTGACCTCATTCCCAAACCTTATCGAGTGGGAATTCTGATGTTGCCTCCAAAGACTTTAAATCTGTCTTAAAAGATTTTTATTCAGGCTAATTGAAAGTAAATCACTAAATAGTTATAAAATATTTTCAAGGTTTTCCTTATTTATGGATAAGGAAATATTAACAGCAAATTATACAAAATGTAGACTAAACTTTTGACAATGAAATTCTGAGAACGGGGTGGTTTTTGTTTGATACATTAATACTAATTCCAGTTTTTATTTTAAACGTTCTGTTACATGAGTCAATATTTTTGTATGAGAAATCCTCATGATTAGATTGTCTATATGTAATCACTGTACTGAGAATAAATAATATATAAAAAACCCATAACCTGACTTTGGTACATTAGGGGACACTTCAGGAACTGTTGTAGGATCAGTTGGCATGAGAAGACCACCTGTTTATTTGACTTCAGTGAAATCTTGCTTTGAGATATCCTTTGAGAGAATCCATTTAAATTTTGAACATTTAAAGATGAACATTGTTAACATTTCATATGAAATAATAGTTTTTCATATTAAAGTTTCCAGCATGTTTCTCCATCCTCAGAAAGCTATACATCTGTCTCTATAAATATTCATGAAATATTAAGGTATTACATACTCACAAAACCTATAGAATAAATTCCTTTTTAATTTACTGCTGTATGAAAATCCAACAACCATTAAATAAGAAGCACTTATTTTGTACCATTGATGTTTGTGTGAGTCAGTCCTCACTGAGTCCTATTGGATCTGTTTCTCCCATTCAGAGATGTTGGAACTTTGTCCACAGGCCATTTTTTAATCTTTTAAAGTACACTAAATACTACTTCTGTTGCCAAGAATGTTGATGAGGTACATAAAGAGGTTGAAAATTTTTAATGAATACATCAGTACTGGACTGGAGACAGTTTTCATCACTATTTTTTGAAGTCTCTGTTAAAAATGATAAAGCTTAGATTTGAAGTGCTAAAGTAACTCTAACAAATTAGTCTAAAGCTGCTTGTTTCATGTGATCTTACAGATTTGCTAATAAAGTTTCAATTTATGTGGAAAACTTTTACCCATGATTCTTCTGAAATAAAAATTATATGCATGTATGAAATAAAAATCATGCATGCAGTGATGTATTACCCAAGATGCAGAACTGCTTCCTTTATTTCTTCTCTCAAAATACATAATTTCATAGTGTGGTTCAGCCACATGGAAGCCTTGATGGCCTTTATTCTGTCATATGTTGGATTATCCAAAATTACACAAATGTCTTATTAAGGATTAATGGGAACTTTGCTATCAACAAGACTCAGGCTTATGGAAATCTCTTGATAAGCCATGGAGTATGGTGCTTCAAGAAGTGATTGAGCCAATGAATTTTTTTATTTTTTTTTTCTGCTTCCAAAATGGTAATCTTTCCCTATTGGCTACTACCATTTCCCTTGGTTAAGTTCAGCTGTTCAACTCAGCCTCAGAGAGACAGTTTTGCTCACTACACTGCCAGTGGATATAGTGTTCTGCGGGTCTAGGGAGCTGAATTGATCAGCAAGAGATCAGGACAGTGTCAGAATAAGTAGGACAGAAAGATGGAGGTAGGGAGAGAGAGAAGGAAGCGAGACTTTGGTTTTTCATATATATCAGGCAACTAGATTGTTTTAGTCGCCCTGCCTGCTAGGTTGTGTTTATTATCTTGGGTTCCTTCCGTTTAAAAAAATTGTTCAGGAAGTGTTCTTAAAGCTTTTTTCCTCTGATTGCTTCTAGTGTTCCTTAAATACCTATACATTTGTATGGAAAGCCTTTGTGTAATCTTGTTTGATTTTTCAGCAGCTCAGTGAATTAAAATCATCTGAGTTGTATGCCAATCGCTTGGATATTCTGAAATTAATTAGGTAATCCAGTTCATAGCTAGGTCACACACACTGTTCACGATCTAACAAAAGGCAGAAGTAATCATTTTGCCTGGCTGCAGGTTTTCATTTGACATAATATAAATGAGAAACTTACTTGAATATGGCCACGTACTTAAGTTGAAATTCTTATAGTAAATTCTTCATGTGATGCCCATACAGTAATCTCACCTGTGGGTCTACCTGCTAGTGAGACCAACTTCTTTCATCCCCGCATCTATGCATCTTCACATCACCATTTCTTGTTTTGATATAAGATAAAGTGAGAGTAAAAGGAGTATTTCTTTTAAAGAAAGAAGTCAGTCTTCCTCACTGACGTGAAAACCAAGATAGGAAACAATAATTCCTAGATCAGGAAAGTCCAAAAGTGCTAAAATAAGACAGATACTTGGAAATAATGTCTATAGTTTTATTCTGTTCATTTATTGAGAATGAGAATTTTTAAATCTTCTCCAGCTCTAGCTAATGGTCCTCTAAAACAGCTGGCAAACATCTTTACTCCAACTTAATTTTCAGTTATTACAAGTCCTTTAGCAATATTCTTAAGACAAATTTAAATAATAAATAGTGTAGTAGTGTGGCGGTGGCAGAGGAAGATTTTATGGCAAGTCTTCATTCTGTTGACATATTTATTTTTACTGCACAACAGTTAGAGGAAGTATCCAGTATTTACTGGATCTAAACTTTCATTACTTTTTTTCTGTGACAATATAGTCATTCTGGACATTATCATTTATAACATATTCCAGAACTGACATATGTCAGTAACAATTTGATGTGAAGGTGTTATATTTAGTAGCAAGCTCAGATGTGTTAACTATATCCTCAATTTAAATAAGTAAAATCTATTCTTCTCTACAGTTTTGCTTCAGAAAATATTTATCACTGTATTAATTTTAGTGATAGTGAAAATTGGAAAAGTTATACTTTACTTCAGAGGTAAAAGCAAAAAACTATATATCACTTAAGATTGAATTTCATTTTGGAATGATGAACATTTTCTTAGTTTAGGTAGCCTATAACTTATATGTACGTTGCATATATATGTATATACTGCATATTTTGCAGTTATAAGAACAAAGAAAAATAAGCTCTCTGAATACTTTGACAAGTATTTATTTGATAATTTTGTCTATGTTAGCAGACTTGATAAGTGCCCCATTAATTTGTAACAGTGTATGCTAGAATGACATAAATCAATTTGTTTTATAAAGGAATCAGAAGTTTGATCTGTATCCTTTTACTAACTACAGACTTTGTTGATCCTTTATGTATGAATGTAACAAGCAACTATTTGAAAGTTGTTAACAACATATACCATGTATTTTTTAATAGAAAACATTATTACCATCTTTAGGCAGAAAAACCTTAAATATTTTTTATTTGTAATTAGACACAGTATTTTGTCAATTTAAAACCAACATGCATGGTTTCTGTAGTTTTTATTTATAAATATTGAACAGTAGTATTCTCTTCAGAAAAATTAAAAAGAAATGGAAGAAAGAAAGATAAATAACTGATTTCTTGCTCTTGACAGAGGGTTTGTTGTCAACCCAATAAGAATTGACACAAACTGTTTGCTGAGTAACCTACAGCTGCTCCAGAAAGAATATCTTATGGCAAGCGTTTTTCTGGGCAGTGTTATTTAAGACCATGTCAGAAATTAGAAGAAAAGCTATAGGAAATACAAGTATTAAGAAAAATATTTTTGCTGGAAGTTTTCAAGGGCATATTTTTAATTCCCTGGACTTTATTAAAATTGTATTATAATAATACTGTTTGATTAATGTAAATTAAGACAAGTAAGTCCAAATCTGTTACTGGAAACAATACTGCCATGTTAAAACACGCAGGCAGTGCTTCATTAACTCTTTGATAGCTTTTATATATCTTTAGCTAGAACAATATAATAAAAAAGTAATAAATACTGCTATATAGTTCTGAACTTAAAGTGATGCATTACAGTCAAACCCAGAACTGTATGACTTTATTCAGAACATTTTAATTAATTTTAAATCACGGAAGTGTTATAGTTATTCAATTTCATATTGTTGGGTGTTTGTTTTTTCTTTATTCTAGTCTAAGTCTCTATTAATTTCTTCCTGAAGCTTATGGAAAGCAGGAAATCTTGCTGTTAGAATTAAATTTTCAATGGAAACTATTCTAGTTGACAGATGAGCAAGAAAAAGGAAGCAAAACTATATTAGGAAAATCTTATTTCTAAAATTGTAATTTTTAAGAAATTTCTATCAGTTTTTCCATATGAAACACTTTCTATGCCACTTGGAAAAAGTGGAGTTTATAGTACAAGCCTAACGATCTATTCAGCCATAGATAGAATAAGATATATTTGCATAATAATTATGATTGTAATGTGGAGAATAATATGATTCTAAGAGAACTACTAAATAGAGACACTGCAAAAAAAGTGTGTATAACTCACCTTAAAATGTATGCTGTTTAATAAAAACCTGTGAGGCCAGAATGTTTTTAATGAGATTTAAAACAGTCAAGAAGTAAATATCTGAGAGGAGAAATTATTTTAAGAAGCACTAGCCTGCAAAAATAAGTCAGAACTGCTTGCTATTTGTAATCCACAAATCAGTTTACATCCTTTAGAAAGTTACAAAGTAGGAATGCAAAACACTTCTTGAGAATATGAATTGTAGGGATGCTTCTTAATGCCTGTGATAAGGGCATATCATTTATCTGTGATAAATGTAGCTGTGTAAAACAAGACATTTTATACTACAGTGAATGAAAACATAATGAGTACCATGTTCAATATCAATTGAGAGAGCTCGTAGTAGCATACCTGAATTATTCCCTTAAGCCATGTCACACTGTAGTCTGAAAAGTCTTATTACATTTACAAAATAGGCTCTATTTATCTTAAAGTAGGAGTATTCTTACTAGTTAAAATATTTACCAAATGTAGTTCAATCTCAGAAATATTTTTGGAAACCTTGATTCTAGGATTGAAAAAAAAATATATATATAGTAAATAATACAGAAAGCAAACATTTCTCCCTTATTCTGTCCATCGTTTCCAGTAATTTTCCTTTATACTTGCAATTAAATATATTAGTTTTTGTTCATGGTACCAAAGTAATGCTTGTGTATTCTGTTAGAGAATTTTAAAAATTTCCTTGCTAGTCTATTTCTGCATCCACTTTTTGGTCTGTTACATCTTGAAACTTCTCTTGACATGTAGATAGTTACATGCCAATTTTATTTACCTAGTTGCAGGGGCACTGCCTGTTTTATTTCTATTACTAAATTACATGAAGAAAGAAATATTACAGAATTATGCAGTGGCTTAGATTGGAAGGGACCTTAAAGTTCCAACCCCCTGCAATGGGCAGGGATACGTTCCGCTAGGTCAGGTTGCCCAAAGCAACGTGGCCTTCCAAAACTTCTCTGGGCAACCTGGATCTTGCCACCCTCATAGTGAAGAATTTCTTCCTAATATCTATTCTGAGTCTTCCCTCTTTTTAGTTTCAAGGCATTACCCATGTCCTATCAGTGCATTTCCTGATAGAATCCTTCTCCAGGCTTCTTGTAGGCCCCCTTTGAACAGGCATTCTCTTTTTTTTTTCAGTTCATATGTTTGACTGACCATTATACGTCTCACCTCAAACTGTATTTCAGGCCTGCTATAAGGTTTCTGAAGTTGATAGGAAGCCTAACCCTGAATGAGAAAAAAACAGATTGCACTTGAATTCAGAGCATACTGAAGGTATAGTTTCATTGTTCTGTTACTCATACTAGATTTAAAATTCAAATTATCATGTTTGGTTTTTTTATTCAGAGTCCTATAAATGTTATAAGACCTTATGTAATAACATATTACTTGTAAGAACTAGATACTATCATACTAATTTAAAGATCTGTTTGTCTCCTTTCCAGTAGTTACTAGGCTGAAATAGTTGGGAAAATTACCATCAACCAGGTACATATTTCTACTTTATTTCCCTGGTGTGCTCTTCCATTTCCTAGAAATAAAGGTTTAGCAGCCTCCTAATCTGGATGTTAAATTCAATATTTTTGAATTTAGGAAGACTTTCCTAATCTTCTTTAACTTATTAATTTGATCTCCACGATATTCTTTGTCAATAACTTCTGCAATTTTATTTTGCATTGTATGAAAATAAAATGCTTTCTTTCATTTTAAGTTTATGCCTGTTTTATTTTTCTCTTTTGTTATGAAAAAGTTGAAGTATTGTTATTTATTCACTCTACCTATGTTGTTTATGATTTCTGATGTGTCCTGCCACAGTCATCACTTTATCTAAACAGAAAAATTCTGGCCTACTTTGATCTCTCAAATTAAAAAAAGTACACATGCTTTAAAATCGTATGACTAGAAATTTTTGCAGTGATCGAGATTGTGAATTTACTATTTTATATAATGAAATTTTAAGACCAGCACTTAAAATTTAGTAACGCTTGCAACCATTTTATTAGCCTTATTGACTGTCACCAAACAATATGCCTGTATTTTCAATGCACTGTCAGCAAGGTCTCCAGGATCTTTTGCCTATGTCATGCATGTAAGATTAGGATTATTTGATTGTTTTCCATCCATCTGCATATACTAGTAATGAATTTAATCTATTGTGTTATCACCATTTTCTATTTAACTTTTAAATATACTGAACAGTATGTGCCACCACATATCTCTTTGGAATCTCACCTGCAATGTCTCCATGTTTTGGAAGCTGACTTTTGTTCTATTCCTCATATATATCATTCAACATGGTACTTGTTTATGAAATTATTTTTTTAGTTATTTTATGCCTGTTTATTTTCTCTTGGGTGAATCTGGTACTCAATGCACATCTGCAGTTTCAGACACCTAGCCAAATAGTGTTTGTAGGCCCCTTCTGTAGGTAATGGAGAAAGAAGAAATATTCCCAAGGACGAATTCAAGTTATCACTACATTACCAGATATTATGGTGTGATTTAAATTGGTATGTAAAACAGTTAGCACTGGTAACTTTATATTCGTGCTTGTAGTGGAAATGCTAAGTCATGGCTTGAAGCAGTGTTTGAGCACCTGGTAGGAAGGCAGGGCCAACCCAGGGGAGCTCAGGTGCATGCAATGCACCTGAGTGACCAGAAGGGGTGGAGCCAGGATCCACCCCTTCCCAGCCCTCACTTAAGGGTTGGCAGTGGAGCTGAGGGTGTTTCTTGTTGGAGATCTGTGTTTGCCTGTGGCCTTCTGAGGGTAAGCAGCTCTTTTTCTTCATTTCTGCGCTTGCTGCATTTAGACTTGTTCTTATTTGCTGCAGCCAAAGACTTTGCCAACCTGATATTATCATGGTACTTTTTATCCTTTTATAGCATTACAATGCTGTATGTGGCTCTAGAGGTTTTTTTTCCCAAGTAGCTGTAGTTTGATTTTGTGGATGGAATACATATCAGTAGTAGGTATTCTAGGTATCAGTAGGAACATGTCTTTTGATTTAGTTTTATCTAAAAGGTAGCTATTTCAAGCATTCTAAGTTCATTTTATGGTGTGAGGATAAGCTTTCCTTGAAATGCATGTTCTTCTTCAAAACTAGTGCATTAACATAGACCTTGCTCAGAATGAATAATACAGACCTCTGTCAAGAATCATTCCCAGAAAAAAACCTCTTTCTTTTGATTATCAATAGTGGACACTAGAGGCATTACACTACAGTTGTGCAGGTATGAACACAAGACTTTTTTGAAGTCTTCCAGATGTACTGATATAAAACAGAATAATCATTGTTTGTGTAGTTGGCTGTTATATGGCTTACATGCTACATGGCTTCTGAGATTTCTTTGCATCCTTCCAAATACATCATATTTATGTATGTAATCATTAATTTTATGATCTTTTTTAGCAGTTCCAGTGTCATGTTCTGTTCTGCTGCTACTAGCATCTACTTAAGTGATAGGGTGCACTCTACTGTAAGTGATGGAGAAATTTCATAGTTGTATTTTCCTCTAAGATTATTTGTTAGGTATATACAAATTTTATTAAACGTAGCACTTCCCATCTTCAACTTGTGTTTGTTGTTTCATCAAGGCGTGTCTGGAATCTTTGTTCTTAGGGGGAGAAAAAAGCAGCGTGTTATAGCTTATGTGGATTTGTAGATTTTGCACTTCTATTTCTGAGACTTGAAACATGTCAGTAGTAAAACTAGAAGTTTGTAAACTCATAATATTCTTAACTGCTACATTAAGCAATAGAAATGATTAATTAGTTTTTAACCTGTATCTGTTAGATATTCATTCACTCCTGCAGAAAAAGTACCATTGTTTACTATCTAAATCAGACTTGTTGGAGAAAAATTCTCCAGTAATATTTTTAAGTCAAAATAGACTGAATTCTTTTGTGATCTGTGATCAAACAATCACAAGCAGTTGTTTTCTTTCTTATAGTTGAATACTGAATTTGGAAAAGAGACAAAGCAATCTAGGCTGAAGTACACTTTTTATTAAAAATGTGCATTTGATCTGCATTCAATACTCAAACACGTATCTACCTAATAAACTGTCAGGATGTTAAAGTTCTGATTGTTTTCTATTTAGAAGTTTCTTTTAAGATGTTTAGAGTTTGTGATTATGTTCATAATACCAAATATTAAACTTATCTGTTTAAAAAAAAAAAAAAAAAGGTAAAGCACCAGTAATGTTGATAGATTTTCTTTGAGAGATCAAACTACAGTAATAAACAGAAGACAAGGAATTTTATGGCATAAAATGAAATAAACAAAAACTATTAAAGAAAACAGCACACATTTAAAAATAGACAAGAGATTTAAGAAAGAAATTAGTAGGCAGTGTTGCTCAGACACCAGAATGTCAGAATATACTTTGCTGTAAGGAATGATTGTTATAAAATCCCAACATGAAAGTTCAATACGAAATAAATATATTACTTGATTTGAAACATCAGTATCTCCTGGAGAAGCTGTCAGCCTGTGGCTTGGACAGGTACACTCCTTGCTGGGTAAAGAACTGGCTGGAGAGCTGGGCCTGGAGCGTGGTGGTGAACGGAGTTAAATCCAGCTGGTGACTGGTCATGAGTGGCGTTCCCCAGGGGTCTGTACTGAGGCCTGTCCTGTTTAATATCTTTATTGATTTCCTGGACAAGGAAATTGAGTACACCCTCAGTAAGTTTGTAGATAACACCAAATTTTGAAGGACTGTTGATCTGCCTGGGGGTAGGATGGCCCATCAGAGGGATTAGGACAGGCTGAATGGGCTGAGGCCAGTGGAATGAAGTTCAACAAGACCAAGTGTCAGGTCCTGCACTTTGGCCACAACAACCCCAGGCAGCGCTACAGACTTGGGGCAGTGGCTGGAAGACTGTGTGGAAGAAATGGACCTGGGGTGTTGGTCAATGCCTGGCTGAACATGAGCTGTCAGTGTGCCCAAGAGGCCAAAGAAGGCCAATGGCATCCTGGCTTGCGTTAGAAATAGTATTGCTAGCAGGAGCAGGGAAGCAGTTGCCTCTAGTACTGAGCCCTGGTGAGGCTGCACCTCAAGTACCATGTCCAGTTTAGGGTCAGTCTGTCACTGCAAGAAAGACATGGAGGCCCTGGAGCTTGTTCAGAGAGAAGCAAACAAAGCTGGTGAGGGGTCTTATTATATGGAGTGGCTGAGGGGACTGGGACTGTGTAGTCTGGAGAAGAGCAGGTGCAGGGGAGACCTTATTGCTTTCTCTCTACTTATTGAAAAGACATTGTGACAAGGTGGAGACCTCCTCTCCTGCATAACTAGCAATAGGACTAGAGGGTTAAGTTGCACCAGGGGAGATACAGGTTGAATATTAGGAAAAAAAAAAAATTCTTCAGAATAGTGATCAGACACTGGAACAGGCTGCCCAGGGAGGCAGTTGAGTCACTGTCCCTGGAGGTGTTCAAGACCATTTATGTTGTACTGAGGGACATAGTTTAGTGGGGGTGGAATGTGGATGGTCAGACTGGATGATCTTGAGGGTCTTTTCCAACCTTGGTGATACTGTGATTGTGATCTCATTTCTTAACTGTGTCCAGATCCAGCTTACTGGATTTCCAGTTGTCTCTTCTCAACCTCTTTCTGCTTATTAATACGTATACTTTCTGTTTGCAAGCCTTAGTGCGAAATATTTCGATTGAAATCGTGACTTTAATATAAACAATTTTCAGTGAAGTCAGGAAGAGTAACATCTGAGCATGTATTTCGGTGTACCCTAGAGCACAGTGTTGCATTAGGTAAACTAGGCAGATCGCTGAAGATGTTTTTGAAATACGCGCATTACTTCACATTACTAGTCTACTGAAAGACATAGGAGTTTTTTCCCATCTTATGTAACAGATATGATGTAACATATGAACATCCTACTGATATTCCATGAGTAGCATTTAAAAGAAGATTGTGGTAGGAAATTTTACCTATCATATTTCAATTATGCGCTCTGGAATGCTCAGTACATGTTGCAATCCTGACACGCAGGTTGAAAATAAAGTTTGTAAGGTATTTTCTGAAAGGAGAGAAAGTATCAAATGGACTGAAATGCAAGTAAAGGAACTTTATAGAAGGTTATAATTAACAAAAGAATTTGATATACTTGTTGCATTGTTTTATTGTATTTCTCACAAAGCATTCTAAAAAATAACAAGTTCATTTTTTTTAGATAAGAAGCTGCAATGGTGTTATATACCTAGACTTAAGGAGATGTTGTGGTTTATGAGGCTAGAGATCATATAATAATCCATACTGCTTAGTTTTGGAGCAAACAAATGCCTCCTACTTATTTTCATCGAAACTACAGGAGATACAAAGGAGCACAATTACATTATTTGATAGAGCAAATTCTCAGCTAGAAAGAAACTTTGCAACATAATCACCATAGGTAGCTATACATATTCACCAGCAATGAACAAGAGCTCTTCTTGTGATGTGACAGCTGTGCATGGCCATCAGGATCATGGCTTGTCTTTCATGTTGAAAAACGCTTTCACTGCTGAAACACACCATCCACTGCTTCACAGTGCTCACATTCATTAAATGTTTTATTAAATGAAAACTGTGCTTCCACTCAAGAATTTACTCTTTTTCTTTCAGCTAGAAAATCAATGCTTAGTCAGTGCTTACATGCTAGTTATACTCTCATCACTAGATCACGTTTAGAGTGTTCAGTAAAAGAAACTGTATTGAAATGTTTATGCAGAATCTTACTGAATTTGTCAAATTAATTACAAAAATATTTGTTTGATGCAGTACTAAATCTTTGTTTATTAAAATCTAATTATACTGGTTTTATTTTTGAATTAATCTTTGAAATTGAGAAATTGTGGAGGTACAATATGCTTGATGCTAGTGGCTATTGAGAAAATTGTCTACTCATCTGAGACATTACCTTTGCCAGAGGAAGAGAACTTACCTTAATGTAAGGTTAATAAGTATACAGATGTTATATAGTATACAGGAGAGTCAGGCTAGTAAGATTACTATGTTAGAAAAGATAATCAAATATAAATGAAGGGTGCTCGCCATGTTGTAGGCTCGCAAGACTCCAGAAGGAGCAATCTCCAGGAAGAGATCCTTCCTCAGTGGAAGTCAGCCCTTAAATGGGGTCTAGGAGAGGTGGAGCCTGGCTCCACCCTTTCCGGGCACACAGGTGAATTGCCTTCACCTGGGCTCCCATGGCTGACTCAGTGCTTGCCTCAGGTGGTTAATCAGAGGTTCAGGCCGTGATTGAACAGTTCCCATACACTTTTATACATGTATATATGCATAATAAGTGTGTATGTATGTGTGTGTATATATATATATATATATATACATACACACATACAGTATGTGTGTGTATATATATGTAGAAATATAAATATCTTTTATTCATTTTCCATCTCAGTATTTAGGCTATGTAGTTTTCTTGTTTCAAAACATCTTTCATATAAATTAAAAATACCTCTCGACAGCATCAAAATAAACATCTACTGAGAAGTGATTATACAAAAATGTCAACTTGTTACTTGGCAGATCTATTTCTATTGTGACATTTGAGTCATACCTGACACCAGTGACAAAAACATTTTACATTCAGTTACCTAGCTTCAGCAACAGCAGTAGGGACCCACAGAGAGAAAGACTGAATAACTCAAGTCAGCACATGTCTTTTTAAATGTCTATATTTTACTGGGGCTGATGATTGATAAAGTAGGAAAACTGATGAAGTTCAAACTCCAGGTCACGCTTCTTCCACTGATAAACTGTATAATATAGGACAAAGGTAAATAATTACCCAAAAAGTGTGTGATGGTTTTGAGAATGCCTTCACATAAATTTATAGTTTTTTTTATTTCTTTAACTGTTTTCTTACTGTAATTTCCAATCAGAATTAAAGTTCCCATTTTATGGGACGAAATCGAACACATTTCTTTATTAGAAGTAGTAAAGCAAAAGTCATCAGCAATTGAGTGTCTGTAGCCAATCTGTCTTGTTGAAGTTCAAAGGACCAATCATAAACTTTCAGTAGCCTCTGAAAGCAGCCTCTCTGGAACATAGTGAGCATGAAGAATCCCAGGATGAAAATAACAAGAGGTATTAGGTTCTTTTAGAGAAAATGTGTACTCTGTCAGGTTAGGGCAAGGCAAAAGTTTAAGCTTCAGATCAGTCTAATTCAATGTGATATGGTGTTAATAACATTTTACTCCTTTATTTAAAAAATTAAGTATACAGTCTGTCTGTTTACTGCTGTACGTTTTATGACCTGAATGCAGCAGGAAGGTTTCTGATTTGAAGTTTCAAATGTTCCATTAGTTTTTACACTCGAAACTTTATACTAAAGAGTATTCTAGCTACAGCATTCACTGTACTCATCTGTTTGCTTCTTTCTATCTTGAGGTATGCTTACTTGAAATTCCTGAATGTAACATGTGGAATTTCTTGGCATTGAGCTCTATGAAGGCTAGTTGTGAATTAGATGCATGTATCATGCACCGAAGACTGGTGTATGTAACAGATCCACATCCTTTGGTTTCCATTTTCTTTGCTTAACTTGACCAGATGGTCATATATAATATTGATGGAGTTAATGTTTATCTTCTCACTAGATAAGAAAACAAATGCAGCTGAAAAATCTAAAAAGTTCAAAGTCAAAATTGCCTTGTTTTATTTCTCCTACTGCTATAAAAATCTTCAAATCTTTATTCAGAAACATTTGCTGCTAGCGTTTATTCATTAGTCACTTTTATAATTACTTCATTACAGGACTTTGCTAAATTTGAGTTTTCAACTTTATAGGGTGATAAGTTGAAGACTTTAGTTTAAGGTTTTCTGTAGAATGGTTCATGTGAAAGAATCATCTCAATGCAAGCATTCCTTAAGAATATAAAATTGATTTTTGTTTTAAATTACAATGTTTCACCAGGCAGTAACGTAAGCTGTTAAAAGATGAAAGATAAGGAGATACAGAGACAGTAATCTTCATTTTATAAAAAAAAAAGCAAATGGATTTGAATTCATTTGTATATACCAACCTTCAAAAGTATTGCTATGCTTTAGTGAAAAAAGTATTGTGGAAAAAAAAAATCAACACAATTTGCCTCAGAAAATTTTCTTAGTACTACTTTTAATCCACTTTATGAGAATAATGGAAAATATTTCATTCTTCCTACTACTGTTAAGCAGTACCTATGAGATGTTATTGCCCTCTTCTCCCTCCTCTTCCACTCCATCTCCTTTTTCTTAAAAAAAAAAAAAACCAAAAAAAAAAACCTGTGTTTAGAGGTTGACTTTTTAATTCGTTCTGCTATTTTCCTATCTCAAACCTTCAATCAGTGCTTTAGTCTTTCATCCTTCTATCAGTTAAGACAATCAGTATCTGATGAAGTGTGAATGTCTGTTACATATTAGATATTTGGTACTAAGACTTTCTTTTTAGTCCAGCTCGGGCTGGAAGGTAGAAATGTGGCAGTAAACTAAAATTACTGCATTTGCTCTTTATGCTGTGTTCCTGCATGCTAAAGAGACAAGAGTTTCATATACTGACTTCAGTATAAGAATTACAGTCCCTTCCTGAAAATACTTTAACAGGAAGATGACACAGTAATCATTTAAAATCTACTCTTCATGTTCATTAAAATTCCTCTATGCTGCAAGCTGCTTTTAGCACTGAGTAGAATGGAATTTATTTTCCATTTCTATTAATTCAGGGATATGTTGGCACTGTTGAAAGCTAAGATTAATAAAGAGCTACATAACTTGTAAGTGAAAGATCCACAAAAATTTCCTGCTTAATATTTGTCCTCCAGATATCAAATTTTCAAAGATAAAAGTTTCTCAGTAAATTTTAGCTTAAGACAAAAAATCTATAATATATTTTTATTGTAATTGTTAAGGTTTTAAATAAAGAAATACTCCATTAGTCATAATGACCACTATCGTTTATGGCAGTGATATCTCATAACTGATAACTATATTTTGTTCTCTTTACTATACTGTTCGTTTTAAGTATGTAAATAATAAAAGAACTTTATGGCTAGCTATAGTATAGAATTACGGATAATACAAATTCTAGTTCTAATAATATCTCACGAGACTTGCTGTTATTATATAAGAAAGCTACGCTAGGAAAGTGTTATTTAAGATATAACAATAAGAACTTGCAGTCAGGAGTACCAGGCTCACAGCTGCCCGAATAACTTCAGTTCTGATCATTTCCACCTACTTTGTTGGCATTGGATAAGTCAGGCTTCAGATACTTAAAAATAAAGTGAAAAACCAATTCTGCAGACATACAGAGGGGCAAATTGACATTGTAAGTAAAATTGGATCCAGTATGTTTTTGAGATGTTGACATTTCAATCTAATGATTTTCTGAAATAAGTTTATTTTAATATCTTCAAAATTAAATTCCCAATGGTGTGAGTTTGGTTTTTTTTGTTTTTGTTTTTAAGAAGTAAAACAAGTTTTAAAAAAAAATCTATAATATTAAATATCTGTATCAAGACTTGCTCCTGTAAGTCTTCAACAGCGTGATACAAACAGAGGCAGAATGAGAGTCTAATACAGCTTTACTTTGTCTTTGTACTTTCTACTCCATAACAGCCTCCTTGGTATCTCCTAAGTAGTTCTTCGGTAGCAGGCTTTGAAAGTACATATTCAGTTTATTTGGCAATCCACTGAAATATGTTTGTACATTGCAAATAAGACAAAAGAGATGACCATATCTAGTGATTTTGTAACTTTGTTAAAATTTAAGTTTTGCATCACAAAGAAAGGGTGCTTTTCCAAAATGAGCAATTTCCCTGGCTAAATATATTCAGTGTTATTTTCTGTCTCTGTTTGTATGGTCTGTCAGACAGCATTCTGTGTCAAGTAGCAAGAGGCAGGAAAATGTGAAGCACTTACACTGATCTTCAGTGATCGTGTCTGTAAGAGATCGGAGATATATCTTTGCAAGATCGTCTTGTTTGGGAAATATATTTACGGAAAGCTGTAATACCCAAGTTTTAGTAATCAATTTTTTAGAAGTTTCTCAACAGATCAATTCATATCCCCTTTATATAACTCAGTAGCAACTGCCTTCTTGAAGCTAACTTGGGAATGGTTATCATAAAGCACAGGTAAATCTTTAAGATGATCCTCTCTCTAAATATAGCTAAATGTACATAGCTGTAATTGCTGCTAGTATTTGTTTACTGATTAAGTAACAGATCTACTTGTAGGAGAAAAAAACTAAATTTGTTAAAACTATGTATATTTTCAAATGCTATTATCCTCTACCTTATCTTTCAATGGTAGCACTTGTAGAACTCGTAATTAAATTGAAATGATATTGAATAGAAAGATCTCAGACTTCAAACAATAGTCTCTTCATCTGAAGGAATGAGGAAAATAGTGGGAATTAAAGAATGTTGCACGATTTTTGTGATGTCTGTAAACTGTCAGCATGTTTTAAGTATACTAGTGGAATTCTGGGATATGCAGAGTGTTTTTATGAGGAGAGAATCATTAGTAATGCTGTACAAGGCAGTATTTCCTATTCTGTTCTCAGTCTCTTTCCAGAAGATATTATTTCTCACTGGATCTAGTATAGAGAAAGCTACTGAAATAGGTGAAAGTATGTCAAATCTATTTTAGGTGAATAAAAAAAAAAGGATTTTTTTTTTTTAGACTAAAACAGTAGAAGATAAGAGACTTTTGACAGTGGGGTATTATGTATTGCTTTACAATTAAAGCATCATCAAGGTCTGCTGTTCCACCTAAGTCTTTAATCTTGGAAAACTGCAGACAGTTATCAGAAGCTCTAAATTTTTGAATCGTGTAGATTTCTCAGTGAGTGACACTGTTACTTAAACAATTCTTTCTCAATGCCTGCCTATAACTAAGTATTTGACAGTGCTGGCTGTTTCTCATTCTGTCTCACCTGTTGTCCCACCAATGAATACAAGTTATTCAAGTTTAAACAGGAAGAGATGACATCTTCTAAATAATAAAAGTTGCTTATGCAATGACATCTTCTGTAGTGCATATTTCTGTATTATTCAGAAGTAAGCCAAACAACTGCATTAGAGTTGTAGAGTTGTTCTATTTCCTTTGGAAACTAAAGACACTATCTTATGATTCTGTGGGAGATTAATGCAATTTTTAGTTATCTTAGGGAAATCTTGAAAATCTGTGATTTTGACATGTCTTTGAAAAAGTAGAGCCATACTTCATACTTGGAGGGGAAAAAAAATCTTTCTTTAAAGATACTTTAATTTCTATTTGTCATTATATCTTACCAGCTTGCTAATACAGGTTGCTGTTTAAACCTCTGCTCTGTAAACTGATCAACTTAAGGCTTGTTTCCTCTAAAACATCTTGTAGAATTTTCTTGTAGGTTCTTTTGTTCTTGGCAGCTATGATTAAGACAAAGTGATCCCCATTATACTATCAAAGTGTTAATACGATATTCAGCTCTTTTGTATGTTCAAATGCCAGATGTCTGTTCTTAAGCCATTGTTTTTTGTTACATACTGATCTTTTGACTACAAATAAACCCTTGATTTTAATGCATTGTTTCCTGCACATGTAAAATAGATGATGAAATAAAGTCACCATGTGTTCTTGTCTGTTTAAACCCATTGCTTGAATTCCAGACATCCAGTTTTCAACCATTTTTATGAAGTGTTTGGTAGACCTTATCCTATATGAGAATAGTTTGGGAACTTGTTTTAATGTGGCTGATGAGAAAGCTGTTGCATCTTTAGCAGTGTCAGTTTTAATTTAATTAATCATAGTATAGATTCAGTAGTTAGATCCCCATTGTTAATTTTCTTTACAAACCAAATATTCTGCTTTTCTAAGTATTGTGATAAAATATAATGGCATCACATTTTCGATCAAACTTGTTACAGGGTAGTTTGTATAAAGAAGAGTAGACATTCATAGCTCCTTTCTGTAGCTTCTTGCTTTATCAAAAGGAATGATTTCATTTCCATACAAATTCTGTAGATCTGCTTAGACTAGTTCATTGATAGTGTGCTGGACTTGTATAATGCCCTTATATTTGGGGAATTTTTGCTGATACCTGGCTGTATTCAGAGGACAGACCTCCGTTGCTCCTTCTAGTCAAGATCCTTTCTTTTCTCACATATAAAGGTTTCAAGCATATTCTCATTTACTCTGGTTACTGTCTAGCCATGAAAGAAATGAACAAACCCCCCACAGACTAAAGGTTAGATAAGTCTGAGTTGGGGGACCGTTTCTGTAGTGACTAGACTTGTTCACTCAAACTAGCTAGAAGAAATTTTCATGTTTCTATCAATTTTTTCACAGCTGTTACTTATTCTGTTATTGCAGTGAATCACATGAAGTTATGCTGATGTTTTCTTTTGAGCTAGCGGATAGGGTTTTGCATGTGTTCCAGGTTATGTTTGGATCCAAGAGACAGGATGTCTCAGGAGCAAAGGCAGGTAACTGTGCACACAGGGCAGCACTGAAGGTTACAAGCTTTATTCCTGGCAAGCAAAAGCTCCCTAAGCAAGTGCAATATGACTTACCAACTCTTGAGAGATGGATGAAATGCTGAGCAGGAGGGGGAGATGGAACATAGTGGCAATGGGTTTGGTAGGAAATATCAGTGCAAAAACACTGCAGCATCCCTCCTCCTTGTATATTCTCTCTCAGGGTCTGCAAGGGTTTATTTTCCACTTGCACTTCGAGCCTGCATGGCCAGTGTGTTATACAGAGCCCAAGTGGAACACTTGCCTGCAAGCAAGCTCAGCTGCTTGCAGAACAAGATAAACTGGCAAGGTCAGCTCCCTACGAAACAAGATAAACGGCTGTAGCTGCAAATACCACTTCCCTTAAAACTGTCATGCAGCCCATGGTTCTAGTCATGTAGCCATCTGGTTATATTCTCTCCCAGAATCCTTTGTTCTAACTCAGGATCGTTCTTTGGTCAGAACCTATAGGTCCCTGATACAGCATTATACAAGTCTGAGAAATATAAGTGTGTGTGTGTGTATATATATATATATTTAAGTAATAATGGAAGACTTCATTGTGTTACTTGGACAGGAAAAAAACTTTCTGTGAAGAGCAAAGCTGACAAACTGAGGGATGGTACATAATCTGAAGGAACATTTTGGCTGTTTTTACCCAAAGATTGTGTTTATTCAGCTTGAATTTACTAGAATCCTTTAAGTATATTCACATTCATGTAACGCTGTACTGTCATGTAGAATAGATACTGTACTATTTGTTTATGAATGTTCTTACTGTATTCCTCTTGAAGTATATTTGAAAGATGATTGTTTTCTACATTTCTTGTTTATCTCATCTGACTGAATTGATTAACTGGAATTAAAGGTTCCATCCATCTTTGTAGCTGGAAAGTGGAAACTTTAATGTAGTTTATTTTTTAATACAATTTTGTTTATTTGCAAGAAAATATTAAATCTTGATTTCTTGAATATAGAGGAAGTCAACAATTAAAGCTTCTCTGCACCTGCTTTTTTAAGTCTTTGCTCTGCACTAAAAGTCTCGTTTTAATCCTTTTCCTAGAACATATGCTCCTAAGTGTTTTTACTTTTTCTATATGTTGGTTTCCTCCACAAATATGAAACTATTCAGCCCAAAACAGTGCTCAGAAAAGCTCTTACTTTCACAGTTTTACTTTCACATACAACTTCTTAGAAGGAAGTAGTTTTAAACTAAGTTTTGCTAAGACTTGGTCCAACCTATTGCCTCATTTTTAACTTCACTGTGAATGTAGGAGGAAAAAGAAAAGGATTAAGCTACTGAATATAATATAAGCTGAGGAAAATTGCATGTGAAGTAAAAGCAGAAACATCCATGCTTTTTACGAATGATGTTTATGGTCAGTAAGAAGGTCATGGTGTAAAATTCAGAAGGCAAGAGAAAAGTGTAAAATAAGGGCTTATAAGTAAGAAATTCCGAAGAGAAACTACACAAAATGAAATGAGATAATGCTCTTTCTTGTAGTCATATTATATGCATTTTATTTTTATCTGTCACAAAATCTCAGTACATTACTTAAACATTGATTCTTCAGAGAATAAGGAGGTGTATTAACAAAGCTTGGAACACTAATTAAAAGCTAACACTTGGTTTTTGCGTTTTTACTCCAAATGGCAGAGGGAGTAGGAAGCCATGATTGGATGATTATTATGCCTTGGAAGAAAATCCTTTCCTTGCCCTCCTCTTTTCTGCACTGCTCAGAGGAGAAGGAAAAAAAGATGTATGTAAACAATTATATACTTAGGCACAAGGGCTCTTATGGCCTCTATTGTGTAATTGTCGTCTTTTATATGTAGTATGGAATTTAGCATACTTATTAGCCAGAAATCACATTGCTCTTAGACTACATAGAGATTTTATCCAGTAACTTACGGCTTTATTATTTCTCTGTGTGAATGAAGTTAAAAAAAAAAAAAAAATGTTTTATGTTCAGGTAAATGTAAAAGCTATAAAAATGTTAAAATGAAACAGGCTTTTTATCTTGGGTTCTGAAGTGTTCTGCCACCAATATGTAAGCTATTTCAGACTTCACAGCCTGTATTTGTGTTGTTCAGAAACCTGTCAATGCAAATATATTTACAAAGCAGATGTGAGTATAGACAATTGCACTATATCATGTGAAAGAATTGGAAAGAGAAAGCTTAGTACGTGGCAATTTCCTGACTGTGCTTTCAAAATGTAATGTTTCATTGTGGAAATGTAAAATCACAGCTCACTTAGGCTTTTAATTTCTGAATTCTATATTTAGATTGTCCCTATATCTATTCCCATGCTGTTTTCTAATACTTGAAAAAACAGACTCCAGTGGCAGAGGTGGTTTGTCAGTATATTTTTCACATTGCAAGCTTGACCTCTTGCGATGATCTGGAAAGGAGTATTTAACTGATCAGGCAAATTTGATTCCTTTGATTTACACTATTAGAAAGCAGATTTCATGACATGATTGTTTGATTCAGCTCTCAAAACAGTTTGTAAGTGATATGTGTAAGGTTAACAGGTTGTGAGGTTAATAGGTTGTAAAGTTAACCAGCATATAGAGAAGTTAGGCTAGTAAGAATAGTTAAACAGAGAGGAATGGTGCTCACCGGTGTTGTAGGCTCGCAAGACTCCAGAAGGAGCGATCTCCAGGAAGAGATCCTTCCTTCGTGGAAGTCAGCCCTTAAATGGGATCTAGGAGAGGTGGAGCCTGGCTCCACCCCTTCCAGGCACACAGGTGAATTGCCTTCACCTGTGCTCCCATGGCTGACTCAGTGCTTGCCTCAGGTGGTCAATCAGAGGTTCAGGCTGTGATTCAACAGTTCCTATACAGTATGGAAGTTGTCAGAAAGATATTATTGGATGCTCAGGGACTGCTTTTGAAGTTACTTTGAGTTGACAACTAATGAGAACCTGCTTTTTGTAAGTTACGCTTCAGTGTTGATAGATGATACGGCTATTTTTTGTTTGCAAAATGATGGATTGGATATGGCTTTCTTTGTCTGTAGCAGCAAATCTACTTTAGCTCCAGATAGTTATTTTCCTTTTTCTGTTTTCTGTTGTTGTTATGTTGATTGGTTTTTTTGTTGTCACTGTGTTTTTCTGTTATTTTGTTCTGTTTTATTTTTTCTGGTCAGTATCTTTACTGTGTGTTAGAGCTTAACAGTGATGTTTTTTTTTTTGTGCTGAAGATGACAGGAGGTCTGATTCAAAACTGCTGTGTTAGTGTGATTGCAGTGAATACATCTGGAATGTCAGGAAGAAATATTTTATTCCTGACATGCTAAATACATTTTGTAAGATAAAGACACTCTGGTATAGGTGGAGCAATAATCTAATGAAGAGGTTAGTTATGTTTCTTTTAGTAGAAGTTCTTTGGGATTATTTCACTGAAATTACATGAAAAAGTGGCAGTTGCTTTTGCTTCCAGATATACTATTTTTTTCTTTCCTTCCCCCCTTCTAAATAGAGTGGTTAAGATACTTTTGATAGCTATGTTGAAGTGGCATAATGAAGTAATACTGCTGGAAGCTGAAGATGCTGTGTCATTGAAAGAGACATTTTTAAAGGCTTAAAATTGTTGTTCTGAGAATGCAGAGCAGATGAGGAAGTCAAGGAAGCTGTAAGTGATGAAAATATGGAATAATACAAAGAGCTTCACTCTCAGTGTTCTCATGTATTATCTTCAGAAGCATTAGTTGTTCAAGAATTTTCTCTTCCTATGCAAATGAGTAAAAGTGTTTATTGTGGTATCAACCATTCAGAATTAAATTAAAAAACAGACCTTAAACTTTATATCTGAAATTTAGACACAACTTAATGACTAGTTCTGAGAAAGCCAGTCATACTTCTAATATCTAAAACTAGAAATCTTACTTTGGTTTCTCTAGGTATTGTCAAGAAGATATCTTTTGTTATAATGATAATACCATGGGTGATAAAAACATAAACATCAATCTTAACAGAATATTAAGTCTGAAATTTTATTATGATCACTTAAATCTCAATGTGCTTAATTATTTTTAGTGTTCATTATTGTATTAGGATATTCATCTTGAATGCTTGTCTGGTGTGATTAGATGAAGTTGCTGTAAGATTTAATTGATCTTACTGATTTTCATATTATAAGAACAAGGCTGTGAGCACTGTAGCATCACTCAGTGTTCTATCAAATATAATTTGGATTATTTAAATAATGAAAACGTTTAAACACTTGTTACTCTTCTTAAAAAATTAAGAGGATTTAGAGTAATTACCTGCTTAAAGCTTTGCTGGATTCCTGCAGAAATGGGTAATTGTGTGGCTATTGAGGTATTATTAGCTATAACTAATACTTAAGAATGATGATATGGTAACCAATAAAAAGAATATTGTCATGAGTTTTGTATAGTGTTCCAGCAATATCTATTTTCCCAGTTTTCAAATTCAGTTTCTGCAGTCCATTTGACTGATATTTATATAAATCTTCATGAGATTCCATTTTCATTCTGATTACACTTCTTGGATTTATATAATATTAAAAATAAATGAAAGTCTATATTAGACTGAATTTACTGCAGTTCAAAAGCCTGTTGGAGTGTGGTAACACAAGACTTCAGTTACACAGCAAAACAAATGTACCTCAATGCTGAGACAGTGCAGACAGTGCTAATGTACTCTGCGCAAATGCCTCAGCTTAGTCTGAAGAGAGATTCGTATACAAAAATCTTACCACTGATACACCAATTTATATTTCTTCTAGACAGTGAATTTAAGCAGAAGTACTAACATTACAGCAATGTAGAACTTGATACAGCTACACAAAATTTGTAGTCACTTTAAAAAAAAAAAAAAAAAGAAAAATATACCAATTGTCATGGTTTCGTGGTTTTTCATTGGTATTCCACGTCATGATATTTAAAAAAGAAAAAGAGAAGGTTTATCTTTTCCTACATTGCATAGTACAATTTAGTTAGCTAAACAGACAGTGGGTTAACTTGAGTGGACTAAAGCCTGGTATAGCGCTACTGCTTTGAGACTCAGTCCATGGTACCCTTTTCGTTGTTTTTCCCCAGAACAGAGTGCAGAATTCTCAGGAAGACTGCTAAGGTTACACTGTGCTGCATGGCAAACACCATGTGATGGTGATCACTTATGACATAAATCTGAAAAAGCATGAGGAATTTCTTGCATTTCTTCCTTTCTTCCCTTATTGTATAGTTTTAATTCATATGATCTGGGAACCATGTAGGTGTTTTATTTTTACCTTATATTCTGACTTTAATACCTGACATTTGTTTTAGTCCATTTAATTTTTTTTATGTGACTTACTAATATTGCTTGTTTGTCTATGGTACTTAACTGTGAATGAACACAGCTATGGCTAACAAAATAAACAAGAATAATAACTCACAAGAGTAAGTGTGATTTCTCAACTTTCTTGTTAAATTTCTTACTGTTTATTCATCTTGGTCAGTGTTAAGATAGAAGAGCATTCCTAATTAATCTAGACTACACTAAACTCTTGAAAGCATCTTTGAAAAACTGTACTAAGTAAATGTATAAAGATGCATATTTAGAATGTGTATCAATAGTATAATTTACATGACATGTTGACCTCTTCGGTGTATTTGTTTCAAGGACAGTTTAAAAATTCAATGACCTGATCTCATTTTGTCTAGTAAAAACTAAGTTGTAAAAACCTGTTTGTTTCAAATTCTGTTTGCAAAAGGCTGGAAGATATACTTCATATTTCATTGATAAATTGAATAAAAAAGACAAAGAACTGGGTTGACTCACAGTGCTGTATGATACTATATTTTGTATCACATAATATTCCTGAGGTTTGCAGAGATAATAAAGTATAGGACTAGAGCTATTTTTTAGTATTAGTTATTTTTCTTAAGTTTATTTCCCACAAATTTGTCTTTGGCTCATGTACTTTGTTATTTTCTTTGAAANACCAGTAATGTTGATAGATTTTCTTTGAGAGATCAAACTACAGTAATAAACAGAAGACAAGGAATTTTATGGCATAAAATGAAATAAACAAAAACTATTAAAGAAAACAGCACACATTTAAAAATAGACAAGAGATTTAAGAAAGAAATTAGTAGGCAGTGTTGCTCAGACACCAGAATGTCAGAATATACTTTGCTGTAAGGAATGATTGTTATAAAATCCCAACATGAAAGTTCAATACGAAATAAATATATTACTTGATTTGAAACATCAGTATCTCCTGGAGAAGCTGTCAGCCTGTGGCTTGGACAGGTACACTCCTTGCTGGGTAAAGAACTGGCTGGAGAGCTGGGCCTGGAGCGTGGTGGTGAACGGAGTTAAATCCAGCTGGTGACTGGTCATGAGTGGCGTTCCCCAGGGGTCTGTACTGAGGCCTGTCCTGTTTAATATCTTTATTGATTTCCTGGACAAGGAAATTGAGTACACCCTCAGTAAGTTTGTAGATAACACCAAATTTTGAAGGACTGTTGATCTGCCTGGGGGTAGGATGGCCCATCAGAGGGATTAGGACAGGCTGAATGGGCTGAGGCCAGTGGAATGAAGTTCAACAAGACCAAGTGTCAGGTCCTGCACTTTGGCCACAACAACCCCAGGCAGCACTACAGACTTGGGGCAGTGGCTGGAAGACTGTGTGGAAGAAATGGACCTGGGGTGTTGGTCAATGCCTGGCTGAACATGAGCTGTCAGTGTGCCCAAGAGGCCAAAGAAGGCCAATGGCATCCTGGCTTGCGTTAGAAATAGTATTGCTAGCAGGAGCAGGGAAGCAGTTGCCTCTAGTACTGAGCCCTGGTGAGGCTGCACCTCAAGTACCATGTCCAGTTTAGGGTCAGTCTGTCACTGCAAGAAAGACATGGAGGCCCTGGAGCTTGTTCAGAGAGAAGCAAACAAAGCTGGTGAGGGGTCTTATTATATGGAGTGGCTGAGGGGACTGGGACTGTGTAGTCTGGAGAAGAGCAGGTGCAGGGGAGACCTTATTGCTTTCTCTCTACTTATTGAAAAGACATTGTGACAAGGTGGAGACCTCCTCTCCTGCATAACTAGCAATAGGACTAGAGGGTTAAGTTGCACCAGGGGAGATACAGGTTGAATATTAGGAAAAAAAAAAAATTCTTCAGAATAGTGATCAGACACTGGAACAGGCTGCCCAGGGAGGCAGTTGAGTCACTGTCCCTGGAGGTGTTCAAGACCATTTATGTTGTACTGAGGGACATAGTTTAGTGGGGGTGGAATGTGGATGGTCAGACTGGATGATCTTGAGGGTCTTTTCCAACCTTGGTGATACTGTGATTGTGATCTCATTTCTTAACTGTGTCCAGATCCAGCTTACTGGATTTCCAGTTGTCTCTTCTCAACCTCTTTCTGCTTATTAATACGTATACTTTCTGTTTGCAAGCCTTAGTGCGAAATATTTCGATTGAAATCGTGACTTTAATATAAACAATTTTCAGTGAAGTCAGGAAGAATAACATCTGAGCATGTATTTCAGTGTACCCTAGAGCACAGTGTTGCATTAGGTAAACTAGGCAGATCGCTGAAGATGTTTTTGAAATACGCGCATTACTTCACATTACTAGTCTACTGAAAGACATAGGAGTTTTTTCCCATCTTATGTAACAGATATGATGTAACATATGAACATCCTACTGATATTCCATGAGTAGCATTTAAAAGAAGATTGTGGTAGGAAATTTTACCTATCATATTTCAATTATGCGCTCTGGAATGCTCAGTACATGTTGCAATCCTGACACGCAGGTTGAAAATAAAGTTTGTAAGGTATTTTCTGAAAGGAGAGAAAGTATCAAATGGACTGAAATGCAAGTAAAGGAACTTTATAGAAGGTTAT
The DNA here is from genome assembly GCA_016647715.1 of Pavo muticus. Taxonomy (NCBI): domain Eukaryota; kingdom Metazoa; phylum Chordata; class Aves; order Galliformes; family Phasianidae; genus Pavo; species Pavo muticus. The sequence continues at coordinate 386,283 of JACDJE010000206.1, forward strand.
AATTAACAAAAGAATTTGATATACTTGTTGCATTGTTTTATTGTATTTCTCACAAAGCATTCTAAAAAATAACAAGTTCATTTTTTTTAGATAAGAAGCTGCAATGGTGTTATATACCTAGACTTAAGGAGATGTTGTGGTTTATGAGGCTAGAGATCATATAATAATCCATACTGCTTAGTTTTGGAGCAAACAAATGCCTCCTACTTATTTTCATCGAAACTACAGGAGATACAAAGGAGCACAATTACATTATTTGATAGAGCAAATTCTCAGCTAGAAAGAAACTTTGCAACATAATCACCATAGGTAGCTATACATATTCACCAGCAATGAACAAGAGCTCTTCTTGTGATGTGACAGCTGTGCATGGCCATCAGGATCATGGCTTGTCTTTCATGTTGAAAAACGCTTTCACTGCTGAAACACACCATCCACTGCTTCACAGTGCTCACATTCATTAAATGTTTTATTAAATGAAAACTGTGCTTCCACTCAAGAATTTACTCTTTTTCTTTCAGCTAGAAAATCAATGCTTAGTCAGTGCTTACATGCTAGTTATACTCTCATCACTAGATCATGTTATTAGAGTGTTCAGTAAAAGAAACTGTATTGAAATGTTTATGCAGAATCTTACTGAATTTGTCAAATTAATTACAAAAATATTTGTTTGATGCAGTACTAAATCTTTGTTTATTAAAATCTAATTATACTGGTTTTATTTTTGAATTAATCTTTGAAATTGAGAAATTGTGGAGGTACAATATGCTTGATGCTAGTGGCTATTGAGAAAATTGTCTACTCATCTGAGACATTACCTTTGCCAGAGGAAGAGAACTTACCTTAATGTAAGGTTAATAAGTATACAGATGTTATATAGTATACAGGAGAGTCAGGCTAGTAAGATTACTATGTTAGAAAAGATAATCAAATATAAATGAAGGGTGCTCGCCATGTTGTAGGCTCGCAAGACTCCAGAAGGAGCAATCTCCAGGAAGAGATCCTTCCTCAGTGGAAGTCAGCCCTTAAATGGGGTCTAGGAGAGGTGGAGCCTGGCTCCACCCTTTCCGGGCACACAGGTGAATTGCCTTCACCTGGGCTCCCATGGCTGACTCAGTGCTTGCCTCAGGTGGTTAATCAGAGGTTCAGGCCGTGATTGAACAGTTCCCATACACTTTTATACATGTATATATGCATAATAAGTGTGTATGTATGTGTGTGTATATATATATATATATATATACATACACACATACAGTATGTGTGTGTATATATATGTAGAAATATAAATATCTTTTATTCATTTTCCATCTCAGTATTTAGGCTATGTAGTTTTCTTGTTTCAAAACATCTTTCATATAAATTAAAAATACCTCTCGACAGCATCAAAATAAACATCTACTGAGAAGTGATTATACAAAAATGTCAACTTGTTACTTGGCAGATCTATTTCTATTGTGACATTTGAGTCATACCTGACACCAGTGACAAAAACATTTTACATTCAGTTACCTAGCTTCAGCAACAGCAGTAGGGACCCACAGAGAGAAAGACTGAATAACTCAAGTCAGCACAAGTCTTTTTAAATGTCTATATTTTACTGGGGCTGATGATTGATAAAGTAGGAAAACTGATGAAGTTCAAACTCCAGGTCACGCTTCTTCCACTGATAAACTGTATAATATAGGACAAAGGTAAATAATTACCCAAAAAGTGTGTGATGGTTTTGAGAATGCCTTCACATAAATTTATAGTTTTTTTTATTTCTTTAACTGTTTTCTTACTGTAATTTCCAATCAGAATTAAAGTTCCCATTTTATGGGACGAAATCGAACACATTTCTTTATTAGAAGTAGTAAAGCAAAAGTCATCAGCAATTGAGTGTCTGTAGCCAATCTGTCTTGTTGAAGTTCAAAGGACCAATCATAAACTTTCAGTAGCCTCTGAAAGCAGCCTCTCTGGAACATAGTGAGCATGAAGAATCCCAGGATGAAAATAACAAGAGGTATTAGGTTCTTTTAGAGAAAATGTGTACTCTGTCAGGTTAGGGCAAGGCAAAAGTTTAAGCTTCAGATCAGTCTAATTCAATGTGATATGGTGTTAATAACATTTTACTCCTTTATTTAAAAAATTAAGTATACAGTCTGTCTGTTTACTGCTGTACGTTTTATGACCTGAATGCAGCAGGAAGGTTTCTGATTTGAAGTTTCAAATGTTCCATTAGTTTTTACACTCGAAACTTTATACTAAAGAGTATTCTAGCTACAGCATTCACTGTACTCATCTGTTTGCTTCTTTCTATCTTGAGGTATGCTTACTTGAAATTCCTGAATGTAACATGTGGAATTTCTTGGCATTGAGCTCTATGAAGGCTAGTTGTGAATTAGATGCATGTATCATGCACCGAAGACTGGTGTATGTAACAGATCCACATCCTTTGGTTTCCATTTTCTTTGCTTAACTTGACCAGATGGTCATATATAATATTGATGGAGTTAATGTTTATCTTCTCACTAGATAAGAAAACAAATGCAGCTGAAAAATCTAAAAAGTTCAAAGTCAAAATTGCCTTGTTTTATTTCTCCTACTGCTATAAAAATCTTCAAATCTTTATTCAGAAACATTTGCTGCTAGCGTTTATTCATTAGTCACTTTTATAATTACTTCATTACAGGACTTTGCTAAATTTGAGTTTTCAACTTTATAGGGTGATAAGTTGAAGACTTTAGTTTAAGGTTTTCTGTAGAATGGTTCATGTGAAAGAATCATCTCAATGCAAGCATTCCTTAAGAATATAAAATTGATTTTTGTTTTAAATTACAATGTTTCACCAGGCAGTAACGTAAGCTGTTAAAAGATGAAAGATAAGGAGATACAGAGACAGTAATCTTCATTTTATAAAAAAAAGCAAATGGATTTGAATTCATTTGTATATACCAACCTTCAAAAGTATTGCTATGCTTTAGTGAAAAAAGTATTGTGGAAAAAAAAAATCAACACAATTTGCCTCAGAAAATTTTCTTAGTACTACTTTTAATCCACTTTATGAGAATAATGGAAAATATTTCATTCTTCCTACTACTGTTAAGCAGTACCTATGAGATGNAGAAAAATATACCAATTGTCATGGTTTCGTGGTTTTTCATTGGTATTCCACGTCATGATATTTAAAAAAGAAAAAGAGAAGGTTTATCTTTTCCTACATTGCATAGTACAATTTAGTTAGCTAAACAGACAGTGGGTTAACTTGAGTGGACTAAAGCCTGGTATAGCGCTACTGCTTTGAGACTCAGTCCATGGTACCCTTTTCGTTGTTTTTCCCCAGAACAGAGTGCAGAATTCTCAGGAAGACTGCTAAGGTTACACTGTGCTGCATGGCAAACACCATGTGATGGTGATCACTTATGACATAAATCTGAAAAAGCATGAGGAATTTCTTGCATTTCTTCCTTTCTTCCCTTATTGTATAGTTTTAATTCATATGATCTGGGAACCATGTAGGTGTTTTATTTTTACCTTATATTCTGACTTTAATACCTGACATTTGTTTTAGTCCATTTAATTTTTTTTATGTGACTTACTAATATTGCTTGTTTGTCTATGGTACTTAACTGTGAATGAACACAGCTATGGCTAACAAAATAAACAAGAATAATAACTCACAAGAGTAAGTGTGATTTCTCAACTTTCTTGTTAAATTTCTTACTGTTTATTCATCTTGGTCAGTGTTAAGATAGAAGAGCATTCCTAATTAATCTAGACTACACTAAACTCTTGAAAGCATCTTTGAAAAACTGTACTAAGTAAATGTATAAAGATGCATATTTAGAATGTGTATCAATAGTATAATTTACATGACATGTTGACCTCTTCGGTGTATTTGTTTCAAGGACAGTTTAAAAATTCAATGACCTGATCTCATTTTGTCTAGTAAAAACTAAGTTGTAAAAACCTGTTTGTTTCAAATTCTGTTTGCAAAAGGCTGGAAGATATACTTCATATTTCATTGATAAATTGAATAAAAAAGACAAAGAACTGGGTTGACTCACAGTGCTGTATGATACTATATTTTGTATCACATAATATTCCTGAGGTTTGCAGAGATAATAAAGTATAGGACTAGAGCTATTTTTTAGTATTAGTTATTTTTCTTAAGTTTATTTCCCACAAATTTGTCTTTGGCTCATGTACTTTGTTATTTTCTTTGAAAGCAATAAATTAGACAGATCAATCATTGCCATAGACTACTGATGGTATTTATCTGAACCTCCATGTTAGTTTTTCCTTTCCAATAGCTTCATCTAGCCTTATAAAAACTTTAGTCAGCATTGTGGATGATTCAAATATGAAGTATTGCTCTGAAGGAATAGTAGCATACTAAATAAACTTAGTGAAGAAGATCCCCATTTTCCATGGGCAGAAGTCTAATTTTGAGCTTAGAATGCAAGAATGCATGCTTAATCTTTAACTGCTTTCTTAATGGCTTTTGCCATTGAAAGCAGTTGATTAGGATAAATTTTGAATTTTGATAAAACCATTAAAAATACCATTGTAATTGTGATATATTAGAATATTACAATATTATCTTCAATTTATCATCTATTAATAATTATGTTTTTATGCTGCCAACTGCTGCAAAAATGCATTATGTATATACCTATCTTTTAAATATATAGAAAATATGCCATTAAAATGCATATAGTATTTACTTCCCTTGCGCTTTTGTGCACTGTTGTAGGAAGAAATAGGGATGTGTGTAAACATGAAAAATTCTGGAATCTCTTGTAAATATTTTGGATTTTGTTGCTTCAAATATCAAAATACAGAAAAATGCACTGATAATATAAACTAAGCTATCGTTTCATAGTGGCAATTGTGATGTGCTTGTTAGTTACACAAAAATAAGAATGTAAAATGGCAAATACCTTATGATATTTTATGCTTTCTAAATACGTACATGACTTAAAACCATATAATAATGAGCATGTATCTTATTTTCCCTTACTAGATTCATTTAGACTTTTATTAACAAAAAATATAAAACCTTTAGAGCCATACAGCATCAGCATTGCAAAACATATACATATGTCATATGTTCTGAGTATAAATTTTCAAAATAAAATAGCATTGAAACAAAAAAAAGTACAATTGAATAACAAATATATTGTTTAAAACTGAGAGGCCCAGATTCTGATATTTTAAGTAGGGTTGTCAGTTTAAATGGTTTTAAATAGAAAATAATCCTTAACCAACTCCTTCAGTTACTGAGTAGGAAAAATACATTTTACTATGAGAAATGCTACTTGAACTTAGGCAAAGAACCATTGGATCTTCCCATATTACAGAAGCCCTTTTTTAAATTTTAAAGGCAATTTGAGTATTACTTTTATAATACAACAAAATAAAACCTTAGGTGTTACGGTACATTGTAATATATTTCATCCAAGATTTATCAAAAATACTGTCCTTCCAGATACTTTTGTCACATTTCTGGTCTGGTTCTGTGGCTTCTTATCTTACTGAAATGAACCATTTGTAAAAAGTATGTTCTTGAAAGAGCAGATGAATCTCTAATAAAGCAAATGTCTACATGAGGGACAATTTGTAAATTCAAGTCTCAAGTTGTTATTTGTTTGATCAACAATTGGCCCTTCTGAAAGGCCATTTTTACATACCTTTCTGGATTTGTTATGGGCACCAAATTCAGAAAGGGCTATTGAGTTATCTAATTGGCGTGTGTTCTCAGTCATGATAACACTGATATTATTTCCAGTAGCTGAAAGGAAACTGGGCTTGTGTATCATTTTGCGCGTTAATCCTAATGAGATTAGCTAGATAAGTTATCTCTGGTATTTATTTTTTAAAAAAAAAAAGTATGTCACAAAGAAGCAAAATAACTTCTGTATTTTTATTTTGAATTTTAAATCAATGCATGATCTCAAAAAAAAAAATAGGGGTCATAAAGATGACTAAAAGTCATCTGAAGACTCCTTCCCACCTGTGAAGTGCTATTTTGGTGACACCATCAATGTAAGAGTTGTGTTCAGTGACTCATTTCACAGACATTCATGTCAGATGCCACAAATGACTATAATCTCCTCCTAAAGCAAAGTTTATTTTTAACTTTGTGACAGTAATATGATCCAATCAACTCAATTAATATTCCTGAGTGATATACCTGCAACAAACATTTTGTTCACGTATTTTTGGTATGTATATTTATTATAATATTTAAAAGCCTTGCAAGAAAACTTCTATTTTTTTTAAATGTATTTGTGTTCTTCACCTCAGTTTGTGTAATTCATGCCAACCTCCACTTTTATCCTAGTAAAGTGACAGGGCTTGAGTATGGACACTGTTCAGTGTTTAGTTAGCACAGTCCTGGCGTAGTTTTTGTCAGGGTCAGAGACTTACTTCAGCCTTGCTCTATTTATATGTGTTGATATAGATCATTGAAATGTTTTGATCACACTGTAGACTATAAATTCTGAAGAGCATGCACTTGTCTTGAGTTACGATTTAATTGGAATTATATTGATTTTTCACAAGAAGTGTCTTTTAAACTTCTCTATGGCAGCCTGATCTGTTTGTTCCCAAATGAAGCCTTGATATTTACATTAATCTCCTGCCTATCTTGTTCAACTCTTTCACTATTGAAAAGGAGTACAACACCATCACATTGTTTGGTATCAACCAGCAGATGGTGCAGTATTCCCTTCCATTTCTAAGGTTTTATCAATGTCTAAAACTTAATTTAGTATTTGACTCTATCTACAGTTTACTTTTGAAGACCTTACAGTGTTGCTCATTATCTCATTCCACCAGACCATGACTGAAAAGTATGAAATAAATTCAGTTATCTTCCAGGACTCTTGGAGTCCATGGAACAAAGGCTTTCTGGTGGTTGACCTCTTCTTAGACAATCCTCTATTCCAATGCTTCTCTTGGTCTGTGCTCCTTCTCAGATGCACAGACAATGAGAATACTTTGGTTTTCCTTTCTTAGTATTCTTCTATGAATCTTCACTAACTTCAAGACTGTGACCCTGCTTACTCCAACTTGTTTAAGCATCTTGCTTGTAAGATGCAGCAGTTTCTGGCCTAGGTATACAGCTTTCATGGTAACTTTATCAATACATTTTATTATCTTTCTTTCTGGGCGCTGGGTATGTTCAGACACTGCTCTTTCTTGAGGAGGATAGTCATCATTTTTAAATGGGAAGCTGAACCCATTGTGCCAGTGGAACAGATTCCCAAGTGTATGTACTGCAAAATAACTTGGAAATTTAGAGGATGGTTTTCAGGAGTTGTCAGTCAAAAACAATCAGCAATGCAATTACTTTGTCAGCATATACCAGAGAACCTTCTCGCACTCTCTGAAAAACCCTTGGTCTTTGATCTTGAACATCATCTAGGATTTAACTGAAGTTACCATCCTTAAGAGATGTTGTTAAACAGCATTGAACTGAATGTACTTCTTGTGTCTCTAGGGCAGCCACAGGACTGATCAGATATTTTTTACCTACTCTTTTCTTCACATTACTGAAAGTTACATTTTATAAAGTCTGTAATCTATTGCAGGTGAGTGAAGTATTCCAGATATTGTAGAGAGAGGCATCATAAGATATTCAAGTTACTGGAGTAAATTTACCACTCCTACAAAGAAGTATTTAAATACATTTCACCATATATAGTATTCTAACTAATATTAAATATTACTATGATGCCTTTTTACTAGTATTTTAATAGCATATTATGTACTGACCAAAATTTGCAGCATGAAAACTGAACAGCTTCTTGAACTTAGTTAAAATAGACTGTTGGTGGACTGTTCAGTGGATGAAGAACTGGCTGTAGGATCAAGTCCAGGAGAGTGGTGGTCAGCGGCCCAATGTCTGGATGGCGATTGGTGTTGAGTGGTGTCCCCAGGGGATTGGTGCTGGGGCCAATACTCGTTAATAACTTCTTCAATGACAGTGACAGTGGGGTCAAGTGCACCCTCAGCAAGTTTGCTGATGATACCAAGCTGTAGGGTGCAGTTGACACACCAGAGGGATGGCATGCTGTCCAGAGGGACCAAGGCAGGCTTGAGCAGTGGGCCCAGGTGAACCTCATGAGGGTTCAACAAATCCAAATGCAAGATCTTGCACCTGGGTCGAGGCAACCCCCACTACCGATATAATCTGGAGGATGAAAGGATTGAGAACAGCCCTGCTAAAAAAGACCTGTAGGGTACTGGTGGATGGGAAGCTAGACGTGGGCAGCAATGTGTCCTCGCAGCCCAGAAAGCTAACTGGATCTTGGGCTGCATCAAAAGAAGTATGGCCAGCAGGTCAAGGGAGGTGATCCTGCCCCTCTGCTGTGGTAAGGCCTCACTTGGAGTACTGCATCCAGATGTGGAGTTCTCATACAGGAAAGACATGGATTTGTTAGAGCACATTCAGAAGAGGGTCACAAAAATGATCCAAGAGAGGGAACATCTTCCTTACGAGGACAGGCTGGTAAAGCTGGTGCTGTTCAGACTGGAGAATGCTCCAGGGAGACCTGATAGCAGCCTGTCAGTGTCTAAAGAGGTGCTTTAAGGAAGAAGGGGATACGCTCTTTAATAGGGGCTGTTTTGGTAAGACAAGCAGAAATGGCTTCAAACTGAAAGATGGGAGACTTAGAGTGGATATAAGAAAAATGTCTTTTAAGGTAAGAGTAGTGAGGCACTGGAACACACTGAAGTGTGCCCTGTCCTTGGAGACTTTCACAATCAGTCTGGGCAGTGCTCTGAGCAATCTGATCTATCTGTAGGTGTCCCTGTTGGGGGGTTGGACTAGGTGACCCTTAAAGATCTCTTCCAACTTAAATGATTCTATTGATTTATTCAGTTCCAGTCAAGAACTTATATATGACTTTCCAATGCAAATGTGGCATTAATAGAACCAGAATGAGTTATCAGAGGATGACCTGACCTTCTCTGGCTAACACCTTCCTCTTGGAATACTCAGAGAGAGGAGAACGTGCAAGATAGGATTCATTTCGCTGATAGAGCATGCAAAGAGCAGGACTCATAAGGGGAGCTCTGGACCTAGAGGGAGAACTGTTTTCACTGTTCTCACTTTCCTTTCAGATAAACCTCATTTCTGCATGAACTTAATGATTTTTTTCCCCTGAAGCTCTAGGATAAGATTACTTTACTAGAATTCATAAAAATCTTTATCCTTCCTTGGCTGATGCTGTGTGTATCCCTTTTGGTCTTCTTTCAAAACTGTATTCCAAAAGTCAGAAATGTTTGAATCTTTTGCAATCTTTAAGATGGCTAACAATTAGAAAAGACTGTTGCCAAAGAAAAACCGTGAAAAAAATGTTTTTAGTTACCAACATGATAGGGCCTTCATATCGAGAAACATGAATACCAGAAGCTGTAGCATTACAAGTTGTAAAAATTTACAGCTTTTTTGTCATGCATTCCACCTTTACTTTTACACTGATAAATCACTTCATCAGTTTCAACTATTTGCAGTGTTTCATTATTTCTATCATTCTAAGTAATGCTTTTATTTTAAAATTGTTGTAGCCTCTGATAATATACTAAGCAGCATCATTTCTACTAATCCCCTGGACGCTCCATTAACATTTTTGATTCTTCTATTGTAGCCAGGTTTTAATTCATGAAAGGACTTCATTTTGCCTCCTGTGGCTACTAAGTTAACTTAATAATCTCCTGAAAAGGACTCTATTGAAAGCTTTTTGAAATCCTAATTTAATATCTACAGAGCCAGATATCCTTTATCTATTATTTTAACTCTTAAAACTGTCCCTTAGATTGCTTTTAATAAGCTGAATCTCCAGAGTGCAGTCTACAGATTTCTGCTCTTTGTCTAGCAAGCCTGTTTTATTAGAGTAGGAGACATGTAAAACCTCTCATTTAGTGTCATATAACAGCTTCTCAGTTCTTACTAAACTTAGGAGACAACTAGTTGAGTCATTGGGTGCTTGTATTATCAGAATCCTAAATGTACTTCTTAGAGGTATAGATTCTTAAGAAGAAAGAAAACTGAAAAATAGGTTGTTCTCAGTAAGAGAATTTTGCAAATGTCATGTAAAATCAATAAGATTAACTGCATGATAAGAAATGAGTGAATAGACTGTGAATTTACTGAGAGGACTCTCTGTTCTGTATAATTTTCTATGCTTACTAATAATGTCTAAAAAAATTAGTTACATCTCTGGAGATTAGTGAAAAGTGAGAAGAGAATTCTTCCAATTTTAGTATAATAATAAAACCTTAAAAAAAAAAAAAAGACTGAAACAGATGTATGATAGGTATAGTTGTGTTTTCCAGTAGTGCTCAGAAATCCCCCCATCACAATGTGTCGTTTCAGTTTGTGAGCAAGTGGATAACTTTTCTGTTCCTGTAGAAAGACATCAGTAACCCCTTTTCTGTGCTTACAATAAAGGAAAAATGGAAAAGGCTTAAATAAGAAACAGATTAATCGCAACTACAGACAGAAGCACATTTCCAGCACACAAAATGTTCTACTTCTGTTCAGGATTAACTTTGAAATTGCACAACTGCTCCAAAGTAAGATACTGATGTAGACTAACTTTGAAGCATTTGAGCAAATATCTCTTTTCTAATTAGGAGAATGAACAGAGTATTGCTATTTTATTCTGTTTATTATAACTTTTTTGCTAACTTTCCCATGTAGAGATAAATGTCAAGAGTCAAAAGGTGATGGGAACAGTCTAACTGGAAACTCTTAACTTAGAAAAATTGCTATTCTAATTTATCTTTGAGCCCTTCATTTTCCACATTATTATTACATTTAAAAACATATACTGTGTATAAATAGTCAAATAATGCATAGTGACAGATTTTTAAAGTTTTCACTATTTCTAACGCTATACAACTACTGATGTTTTTCTATGTGCATGTCTGAAATTTATTATGAAACTGGATATATTCTGTGTTATATTGCTGAAGATTTCCAGGTATTCTATGGTATGCCTTATTCACTAAATCAAAATAAATCTTCAGTTGTTTTTAATTTTGGCCACCAATGTTTTTTTTTTCCCTGTGCCTTTATCCCAGTGTTCCTGCTTTTCTCTATTTTTTCCTGGTTTTGTTATTTACATTAAAGCTGAAGAATTTCAATTTAATTTAACAGATAGCTTTTCATTAATAATTGGTGTAGAAAAAGAACATTAATGCCCACAGACACAAAAACAACTGTTTGGTCACTATCTTTCTGAATGTATAATACAATCAGTTGACATTCTTTCCTGATTTAACTTCATAATTCACTCTTTACAAATAGTGTTATCTTCTCATTAAAACAGTAGCAAAAATTATTTCAGTATTTTTTCCAAAAATTTAGTTCATTGCTGACATGCTGCACTGTGTGTTTTGTTGAGATGTTTCCTTCAGTATGGTTTAAACTGAACAACATATTACACAAAGTAATCAGTGAAGATCAATATGTCTGCCTCTAAAGGGTAGCCAGAATTCCAGATGCTTTCTTATTTTACCTTCAACTTCTGCCTTGAAAATGGGGGGTAATCATATCCACTTAGCCTTCTCTTCTTCTGGAACTGAACTGTGTTATCCTCTTTGCTTTCCTTTTCAGAAATTTGTCCATTGATGTGTATTTAAGCACCTACAATACAGAAAGTTTATTCTTCACAATAGTAGTCCTTTGTACCTTCTTTAGTGACGGGGCAGAATCTGTCCTCTGCTTCTTGCTGGTGCCTAAGTGCAGCTGTGGCGGATTTCAGTGGTCCTTGATGAGGGTGCAACTTAATCTCTCTAGGGGGCTATGGACCTCTGAGCAGTCATTCGCTCCCATTCACCTCAAAGTAGGTGTACACAGCACAAAAAAATATTGCTTGATTACTATAAATGCAAATTATCTTTTCACATCATGTAATGCTTACATTATGCAATTGCATATAAAAAAGATTAGGGCTTTCTTAGTCTGAAGTTTCAAATTCTCTGTGCTTGTGGAACTCTTAGAACATGTTAATAATTTGTGTAAGGAAAACAATGGAACAATTGGGTGTGTCTAACAAGGTTTCAGCAAGTCTTTGAACAGTAAAAAGAATGTAAATAGAACAGCATTCTTCCTGAAGTAGTGAAAATACTTTAATCTCAGTGGCTGATAATCCTGTGGTCCATTATTTGCTTTGCACAAAAAATTCTTGAGTACCTTCTAATTCTGTCAGTTGTGTTTACTGAGCACTGTTCTCAGGGTGCATTCATCTTCTATTCATAGTGCTTCTCATTAGTTAAAGGAAAGTGATCCTGTGAGCATAGTCTACAGCTATTTGCTGTACTAAAATAGCATATTTTGCATACTTTTCTAGAAACCAGTTCACTTAGGTAATCTAAAGTGATTAGAGAACAAATAGATTAAAAACTTAAACATTTATTTTCCCTGTTTTTTGTGTCTTCCAGTTTGCAGTGCTCACATGTATCTGCTCCTGTTACTTCCAATACAGAACACATGAATAAAATCTGGTTGTTTTATATTAGGACAAATTGATCATAATAACAGACACAATCTTGTAAGTGCCTTGTGTAGTAATAGTAATGCTTTCCAATCTATTATATAACTATGTGGTACTTGCCCTTTTCACATCTACATCATATTGGTGGCTTATAATTAATCAGGCTGCTCAAGTTTTTCTCTTGTTACTATAACATACTGATGAACTCCTACACTGTAGCATATTCCTTATAGTATGACATGCAGTGTTAAAATGACAGAAAATTAAGACCTGTGTCTCGTAAACCTGTATTTTTGGTCATCCTGATTGATCTGCATGGATAGTGCAGTCCTCTTTGATATTGGTAAAATCTGCCTTTTCTGTATCATCATGAAAATGTATGCTTAAAATCTAGATCCAGGCATAACAATTTTAAAAAATTATGTAGATTCAAGAATAGCACCCACACTCCTTAGAAGTCTATTGATTTTTTTTTTTCTTAGACTAGCTTCTGTATGGCACAGCTCACATTCACTGACATAGCTAACAAAACATTTCTTAAATAAAATGTAATTGCTAGCTTGCATTTATAGGTGAGATTGCAGGATGATTTTTTTTCTACTCTCTCTAAATGGGGAGGCTTTTGTACAAATGTATATATTCCTTCTTCTTGCCCTTCTTTCTCCCCCACTCATTGATCCTCTATTTATTTATGGAACAGTATGATCGTTGTTTGTTTTTTTTCTATTAATTGTCCTCCTCACTAACACTGGTAATATTAGGTTGTCACCTTCTAGTGTGGAAACTGAAAGTAAAATAATTGTGGTTATCAAACACATGACCATTACCATGCAGCAGTTGTTCTGAATATATCTATGGAGTATATCTACTACAGTGACATAAATTTGATTATTTTCAATAATGTTACAGAGGTCGTCGTCATAGCCAGTTCTAGCTTTTATTGCTTATAATAGGTTATGAATAGACTGTTTTTGCCGTATTGCCAAATATTTGTGATCGGATGATTTGTTTCAGTCATTTTCCTCTTTCTTATGTATCAAGTCTGAGCCGAAGTAGTTAAATTTTATTTTGAGTCTCTCCATAATTTGAAAAGAATCTACATGGATTAGATGGCAGTCTCAACTGAGAGGAAACAGGGAGAAAATCAAACAAGAAATTAGTCTGTGGGGATAAAGAGTTGTATTGCTTCACTTTTGAGGTGTATGTGCAGGTAGAATCATAGAATGCTGGAGAACACCTCCAAGATCATCTAGTCCAACAGTCCACCTACCACCAATATTTCTTCACTAAACCACGTCCCTTATCACATCTAAACGTTTATTGAACATCTCTAGGGGTGGTGACTCAGCCACCTCCCTGGGCAGCCCATTCCAATGCCTGACCACTCTGTGGGAGAAAAAACATTTTCTAATATCCAACATCAACCTCCCCTGGCACTACTTGAAGCCATTCCCTCTTGTCCTGTCACTAGTTAAGCAGGAGAGGAGGCCAGCTTTCAATAAAGAGGGAGCAATAAGACTGCCCCTGGGCCTCCTCTTCTCTAGACAAAGCAATCCCAGTTCCCTCAGCTGCTCCTCATCAGACTTGTGTTCCAGATACTTGACCAGCTTTTTTGCCCTTCTATGGACACACTCCAGGGCATCAATGTCTTTCTTGTAGCGAGGGCCACAAAACTGAATGCAGTATTCATCATGTGCCCTCACTAGAACTCAGTAGAAGGGGACAATCACTTTCCTGCTACTGCTGGGAACATTTTCTTTGATACAAGCTAGCATGCCATTGGCCTTCTTGGTCCTTTGGGTGCGCNAAAAAAAAAAAAAAATGTTTTGTGTTCAGGTAAATGTAAAAGCTATAAAAATGTTAAAATGAAACAGGCTTTTTATCTTGGGTTCTGAAGTGTTCTGCCACCAATATGTAAGCTATTTCAGACTTCACAGCCTGTATTTGTGTTGTTCAGAAACCTGTCAATGCAAATATATTTACAAAGCAGATGTGAGTATAGACAATTGCACTATATCATGTGAAAGAATTGGAAAGAGAAAGCTTAGTACGTGGCAATTTCCTGACTGTGCTTTCAAAATGTAATGTTTCATTGTGGAAATGTAAAATCACAGCTCACTTAGGCTTTTAATTTCTGAATTCTATATTTAGATTGTCCCTAAATCTATTCCCATGCTGTTTTCTAATACTTGAAAAAACAGACTCCAGTGGCAGAGGTGGTTTGTCAGTATATTTTTCACATTGCAAGCTTGACCTCTTGCGATGATCTGGAAAGGAGTATTTAACTGATCAGGCAAATTTGATTCCTTTGATTTACACTATTAGAAAGCAGATTTCATGACATGATTGTTTGATTCAGCTCTCAAAACAGTTTGTAAGTGATATGTGTAAGGTTAACAGGTTGTGAGGTTAATAGGTTGTAAAGTTAACCAGAATATAGAGAAGTTAGGCTAGTAAGAATAGTTAAACAGAGAGGAATGGTGCTCACCGGTGTTGTAGGCTCGCAAGACTCCAGAAGGAGCAATCTCCAGGAAGAGATCCTTCCTTAGTGGAAGTCAGCCCTTAAATGGGATCTAGGAGAGGTGGAGCCTGGCTCCACCCCTTCCAGGCACACAGGTGAATTGCCTTCACCTGAGCTCCCATGGCTGACTCAGTGCTTGCCTCAGGTGGTCAATCAGAGGTTCAGGCTGTGATTCAACAGTTCCTATACAGTATGGAAGTTGTCAGAAAGATATTATTGGATGCTCAGGGACTGCTTTTGAAGTTACTTTGAGTTGACAACTAATGAGAACCTGCTTTTTGTAAGTTACGCTTCAGTGTTGATAGATGATACGGCTATTTTTTGTTTGCAAAATGATGGATTGGATATGGCTTTCTTTGTCTGTAGCAGCAAATCTACTTTAGCTCCAGATAGTTATTTTCCTTTTTCTGTTTTCTGTTGTTGTTATGTTGATTGGTTTTTTTGTTGTCACTGTGTTTTTCTGTTATTTTGTTCTGTTTTATTTTTTCTGGTCAGTATCTTTACTGTGTGTTAGAGCTTAACAGTGATGTTTTTTTTTTGTGCTGAAGATGACAGGAGGTCTGATTCAAAACTGCTGTGTTAGTGTGATTGCAGTGAATACATCTGGAATGTCAGGAAGAAATATTTTATTCCTGACATGCTAAATACATTTTGTAAGATAAAGACACTCTGGTATAGGTGGAGCAATAATCTAATGAAGAGGTTAGTTATGTTTCTTTTAGTAGAAGTTCTTTGGGATTATTTCACTGAAATTACATGAAAAAGTGGCAGTTGCTTTTGCTTCCAGATATACTATTTTTTTCTTTCCTTCCCCCCTTCTAAATAGAGTGGTTAAGATACTTTTGATAGCTATGTTGAAGTGGCATAATGAAGTAATACTGCTGGAAGCTGAAGATGCTGTGTCATTGAAAGAGACATTTTTAAAGGCTTAAAATTGTTGTTCTGAGAATGCAGAGCAGATGAGGAAGTCAAGGAAGCTGTAAGTGATGAAAATATGGAATAATACAAAGAGCTTCACTCTCAATGTTCTCATGTATTATCTTCAGAAGCATTAGTTGTTCAAGAATTTTCTCTTCCTATGCAAATGAGTAAAAGTGTTTATTGTGGTATCAACCATTCAGAATTAAATTAAAAAACAGACCTTAAACTTTATATCTGAAATTTAGACACAACTTAATGACTAGTTCTGAGAAAGCCAGTCATACTTCTAATATCTAAAACTAGAAATCTTACTTTGGTTTCTCTAGGTATTGTCAAGAAGATATCTTTTGTTATAATGATAATACCATGGGTGATAAAAACATAAACATCAATCTTAACAGAATATTAAGTCTGAAATTTTATTATGATCACTTAAATCTCAATGTGCTTAATTATTTTTAGTGTTCATTATTGTATTAGGATATTCATCTTGAATGCTTGTCTGGTGTGATTAGATGAAGTTGCTGTAAGATTTAATTGATCTTACTGATTTTCATATTATAAGAACAAGGCTGTGAGCACTGTAGCATCACTCAGTGTTCTATCAAATATAATTTGGATTATTTAAATAATGAAAACGTTTAAACACTTGTTACTCTTCTTAAAAAATTAAGAGGATTTAGAGTAATTACCTGCTTAAAGCTTTGCTGGATTCCTGCAGAAATGGGTAATTGTGTGGCTATTGAGGTATTATTAGCTATAACTAATACTTAAGAATGATGATATGGTAACCAATAAAAAGAATATTGTCATGAGTTTTGTATAGTGTTCCAGCAATATCTATTTTCCCAGTTTTCAAATTCAGTTTCTGCAGTCCATTTGACTGATATTTATATAAATCTTCATGAGATTCCATTTTCATTCTGATTACACTTCTTGGATTTATATAAAATTAAAAATAAATGAAAGTCTATATTAGACTGAATTTACTGCAGTTCAAAAGCCTGTTGGAGTGTGGTAACACAAGACTTCAGTTACACAGCAAAACAAATGTACCTCAATGCTGAGACAGTGCAGACAGTGCTAATGTACTCTGCGCAAATGCCTCAGCTTAGTCTGAAGAGAGATTCGTATACAAAAATCTTACCACTGATACACCAATTTATATTTCTTCTAGACAGTGAATTTAAGCAGAAGTACTAACATTACAGCAATGTAGAACTTGATACAGCTACACAAAATTTGTNCCTTAAAAAAAAAAAAAAGACTGAAACAGATGTATGATAGGTATAGTTGTGTTTTCCAGTAGTGCTCAGAAATCCCCCCATCACAATGTGTCGTTTCAGTTTGTGAGCAAGTGGATAACTTTTCTGTTCCTGTAGAAAGACATCAGTAACCCCTTTTCTGTGCTTACAATAAAGGAAAAATGGAAAAGGCTTAAATAAGAAACAGATTAATCGCAACTACAGACAGAAGCACATTTCCAGCACACAAAATGTTCTACTTCTGTTCAGGATTAACTTTGAAATTGCACAACTGCTCCAAAGTAAGATACTGATGTAGACTAACTTTGAAGCATTTGAGCAAATATCTCTTTTCTAATTAGGAGAATGAACAGAGTATTGCTATTTTATTCTGTTTATTATAACTTTTTTGCTAACTTTCCCATGTAGAAATAAATGTCAAGAGTCAAAAGGTGATGGGAACAGTCTAACTGGAAACTCTTAACTTAGAAAAATTGCTATTCTAATTTATCTTTGAGCCCTTCATTTTCCACATTATTATTACATTTAAAAACATATACTGTGTATAAATAGTCAAATAATGCATAGTGACAGATTTTTAAAGTTTTCACTATTTCTAACGCTATACAACTACTGATGTTTTTCTATGTGCATGTCTGAAATTTATTATGAAACTGGATATATTCTGTGTTATATTGCTGAAGATTTCCAGGTATTCTATGGTATGCCTTATTCACTAAATCAAAATAAATCTTCAGTTGTTTTTAATTTTGGCCACCAATGTTTTTTTTTTCCCTGTGCCTTTATCCCAGTGTTCCTGCTTTTCTCTATTTTTTCCTGGTTTTGTTATTTACATTAAAGCTGAAGAATTTCAATTTAATTTAACAGATAGCTTTTCATTAATAATTGGTGTAGAAAAAGAACATTAATGCCCACAGACACAAAAACAACTGTTTGGTCACTATCTTTCTGAATGTATAATACAATCAGTTGACATTCTTTCCTGATTTAACTTCATAATTCACTCTTTACAAATAGTGTTATCTTCTCATTAAAACAGTAGCAAAAATTATTTCAGTATTTTTTCCAAAAATTTAGTTCATTGCTGACATGCTGCACTGTGTGTTTTGTTGAGATGTTTCCTTCAGTATGGTTTAAACTGAACAACATATTACACAAAGTAATCAGTGAAGATCAATATGTCTGCCTCTAAAGGGTAGCCAGAATTCCAGATGCTTTCTTATTTTACCTTCAACTTCTGCCTTGAAAATGGGGGGTAATCATATCCACTTAGCCTTCTCTTCTTCTGGAACTGAACTGTGTTATCCTCTTTGCTTTCCTTTTCAGAAATTTGTCCATTGATGTGTATTTAAGCACCTACAATACAGAAAGTTTATTCTTCACAATAGTAGTCCTTTGTACCTTCTTTAGTGACGGGGCAGAATCTGTCCTCTGCTTCTTGCTGGTGCCTAAGTGCAGCTGTGGCGGATTTCAGTGGTCCTTGATGAGGGTGCAACTTAATCTCTCTAGGGGGCTATGGACCTCTGAGCAGTCATTCGCTCCCATTCACCTCAAAGTAGGTGTACACAGCACAAAAAAATATTGCTTGATTACTATAAATGCAAATTATCTTTTCACATCATGTAATGCTTACATTATGCAATTGCATATAAAAAAGATTAGGGCTTTCTTAGTCTGAAGTTTCAAATTCTCTGTGCTTGTGGAACTCTTAGAACATGTTAATAATTTGTGTAAGGAAAACAATGGAACAATTGGGTGTGTCTAACAAGGTTTCAGCAAGTCTTTGAACAGTAAAAAGAATGTAAATAGAACAGCATTCTTCCTGAAGTAGTGAAAATACTTTAATCTCAGTGGCTGATAATCCTGTGGTCCATTATTTGCTTTGCACAAAAAATTCTTGAGTACCTTCTAATTCTGTCAGTTGTGTTTACTGAGCACTGTTCTCAGGGTGCATTCATCTTCTATTCATAGTGCTTCTCATTAGTTAAAGGAAAGTGATCCTGTGAGCATAGTCTACAGCTATTTGCTGTACTAAAATAGCATATTTTGCATACTTTTCTAGAAACCAGTTCACTTAGATAATCTAAAGTGATTAGAGAACAAATAGATTAAAAAATTAAACATTTATTTTCCCTGTTTTTTGTGTCTTCCAGTTTGCAGTGCTCACATGTATCTGCTCCTGTTACTTCCAATACAGAACACATGAATAAAATCTGGTTGTTTTATATTAGGACAAATTGATCATAATAACAGACACAATCTTGTAAGTGCCTTGTGTAGTAATAGTAATGCTTTCCAATCTATTATATAACTATGTGGTACTTGCCCTTTTCACATCTACATCATATTGGTGGCTTATAATTAATCAGGCTGCTCAAGTTTTTCTCTTGTTACTATAACATACTGATGAACTCCTACACTGTAGCATATTCCTTATAGTATGACATGCAGTGTTAAAATGACAGAAAATTAAGACCTGTGTCTCGTAAACCTGTATTTTTGGTCATCCTGATTGATCTGCATGGATAGTGCAGTCCTCTTTGATATTGGTAAAATCTGCCTTTTCTGTATCATCATGAAAATGTATGCTTAAAATCTAGATCCAGGCATAACAATTTTAAAAAATTATGTAGATTCAAGAATAGCACCCACACTCCTTAGAAGTCTATTGATTTTTTTTTTTCTTAGACTAGCTTCTGTATGGCACAGCTCACATTCACTGACATAGCTAACAAAACATTTCTTAAATAAAATGTAATTGCTAGCTTGCATTTATAGGTGAGATTGCAGGATGATTTTTTTTCTACTCTCTCTAAATGGGGAGGCTTTTGTACAAATGTATATATTCCTTCTTCTTGCCCTTCTTTCTCCCCCACTCATTGATCCTCTATTTATTTATGGAACAGTATGATCGTTGTTTGTTTTTTTTCTATTAATTGTCCTCCTCACTAACACTGGTAATATTAGGTTGTCACCTTCTAGTGTGGAAACTGAAAGTAAAATAATTGTGGTTATCAAACACATGACCATTACCATGCAGCAGTTGTTCTGAATATATCTATGGAGTATATCTACTACAGTGACATAAATTTGATTATTTTCAATAATGTTACAGAGGTCGTCGTCATAGCCAGTTCTAGCTTTTATTGCTTATAATAGGTTATGAATAGACTGTTTTTGCCGTATTGCCAAATATTTGTGATCGGATGATTTGTTTCAGTCATTTTCCTCTTTCTTATGTATCAAGACTGAGCCGAAGTAGTTAAATTTTATTTTGAGTCTCTCCATAATTTGAAAAGAATCTACATGGATTAGATGGCAGTCTCAACTGAGAGGAAACAGGGAGAAAATCAAACAAGAAATTAGTCTGTGGGGATAAAGAGTTGTATTGCTTCACTTTTGAGGTGTATGTGCAGGTAGAATCATAGAATGCTGGAGAACACCTCCAAGATCATCTAGTCCAACAGTCCACCTACCACCAATATTTCTTCACTAAACCACGTCCCTTATCACATCTAAACGTTTATTGAACATCTCTAGGGGTGGTGACTCAGCCACCTCCCTGGGCAGCCCATTCCAATGCCTGACCACTCTGTGGGAGAAAAAACATTTTCTAATATCCAACATCAACCTCCCCTGGCACTACTTGAAGCCATTCCCTCTTGTCCTGTCACTAGTTAAGCAGGAGAGGAGGCCAGCTTTCAATAAAGAGGGAGCAATAAGACTGCCCCTGGGCCTCCTCTTCTCTAGACAAAGCAATCCCAGTTCCCTCAGCTGCTCCTCATCAGACTTGTGTTCCAGATACTTGACCAGCTTTTTTGCCCTTCTATGGACACACTCCAGGGCATCAATGTCTTTCTTGTAGCGAGGGCCACAAAACTGAATGCAGTATTCATCATGTGCCCTCACTAGAACTCAGTAGAAGGGGACAATCACTTTCCTGCTACTGCTGGGAACATTTTCTTTGATACAAGCTAGCATGCCATTGGCCTTCTTGGTCCTTTGGGTGCGCTGCTGGCTCATGTTCAGCCTAGCATTGACCAACACCCTGGGTCCATTTCTTCCATGCAGTCTTCCAGCCACTCTGCCCCAAGCCTGCAGTCTTGCCTGGCCAAAGTGCAGGACCCAACACTTGGTCTTGATGAACTTCATCCCGTTGTCCTCAGCCCAGGTATCCAGCCTGTCCAGATCCCTCTGATGGGCTTTCCTACCCCCAGGCAGATTTTTCATACTAGTTTTAATTTGTTCACATAAAGCAGATGTAAGAATTTAAATACTAAAAGAAAACAAGGAGTTAAGTATCTACAGTGTGTGCGGGAAAAGTTCTGAATTCAGTTTCACTGAGTTAAAAGGTTTCTGTTGGAGTAGCTGTCAAGTTACTCCCTTATCATTTCTGTTTCCCTTCAGTTTGATCTGTTGTCTTCCATTCATTGTAGGATAAAATCATGGAATCCTTAGAGTTGGAAGGGACCTTTTAAAGATCACCTAGTCCAACTCCCCTACAATGAACAGGGACATGCATAGCTAGATCAGATTGCCCTGGACTTGATCCAGCCATGCCTTGAAAGTCTCCAGGGATGGGGCATCAACCACGTCTCTGAGAAGCCTGTTCCAATGCCTCACCACCCTTACTGTTAAAGACTTTTTCCTTATCACCATAGACCCTGCTAAAGAGTCTGTCCCCTTCCTTTCCTGTGGCTCCCTTTTAAGTAATGAAAAGCCTCTATCAGGTCATCTCATAGCCTTCTCTCCCCATGTTAAAGAGCACCAGCTCTCTTAGCCTGTCCTTGTAGGAGAGGTGTTTCATGCCTTGGATAATTTTTGTGACCCTCTTCTGGGTGTGCTCCATCCATGTCTTTCCTGTATGAGAACTCCACATCTGGATGCAGTACTCCAGGTGAGGCCTTACCACAGCAGAGTAGAGGGGCAGGATCACAGCCTTTGACCTGCTGGTCATGCTTCTTTTGATGCAGCCCAGGATCCGGTTAGCTTTATGGGCTGCGAGGACACATTGCTGCCCACATCCAGCTCCCCATCCACCAGTACTCCACAGGTCTTTTTTAGCAGGGCTGTTCTCAATCCTTTAATCTTCCAGATTGTATTGATAGTGGGGGTTGCCTCGACCCAGGTGCAAGATCTTGCATTTGGATTTGTTGAACCCTCATGAGGTTCACCTGGGCCCACTGCTCAAGCCTGCCTTGGTCCCTCTGGACAGCATGCCATCCCTCTGGTGTGTCAACTGCACCCTACAGCTTGGTATCATTAGCAAACTTGCTGAGGGTGCACTTGACCCCACTGTCACTGTTATTGAAGAAGTTAGTAAAGAGTATTGGTCCCAGCACCGAACCCTGGGGGGCACCACTCATCACTGATCTCCACACTAGAAACATACCTTATTGTATTGGAGAAAGTAAAGTGTGGGTACAACTTCTCTCATTTTTATACATAGAACTTGAGTAGTAATTTATGCTAAAGTTCTTTTAAGGGAGAATCGTTATATTATGGTCCTTTGCAGTACATACCGAAAGGTGAAATTCATCAGACTAAATTTTTTTTACTGGTAAACCTTTAAGGACTAAATGCAACAGCAGAATTGAGTTTTGAACTGTAAGCACTGTAAGTAAAGTTACCATACTAAAAACACTGTCTAATCAACTCTAGAAAATGTTAATGAACATTAGATGTTCTATAAAGAAGACTACAGATTTCCCATTACGGGTCAAGAGACAAAAAAAACTGAAGGCAAGAAACCACAAACTGTGAAATGCACAAGCTTAATTTTGATTACAGGTAGAGAATGTTTGAAGGAAAAAAAAACTTTGAACTAAAGTGGAAGGGAAGCTTTTTTTCTTAAAATCAGAAGGAACTTCAAAACAGAATATTCAAGAATATTTCTGCTTTTCTCTTTCTACTAAGCTAGGAAATGGAGATGAAATAGTTAGAAGTTTTCAACTGAAGGTGGTATGGAAATCTTAAAAGGAACAATTATTTTACCAGAGAATCCATACAAAATCTTTACTATGCTTACAAAAGTTCCTTTTTCTCCTTATCAAATCAATAACTGCAGTTTCTTCTTATATACTTAATTGTAATGTTTTAGATAAAGGAATTAAATGAATGTATAAGCAGTCTGATATAGTGTTTCTGGGAGATCAAATCCAGGTTTTGGATAATCATATCAAAGACGTACAGTATTATGTGGATAATAATAAGGTGGAGAATACACTGTTTCTATACGTTAAATGCTATCTTCTAAAACTCATGTTTGCTTTATAGATTACCAGATTGCTTTAAATTTGTTTGTTTAAGAAAGGTCAATAATATGCTTGTTGTCAAACTTCTATACCTTAAGTTTTCTTAGCTATCTTGCTTTGTCCATTTATCAGGCAGGTTAGTCAGGGAGCTTGTTTTTTATTATTTACAGGTTAAACTTGGGCTTCTCATTGTCTCAACAGACTTTCTTCTCGCTATTAGCTACTTCATAGGAATGGCTTTCTTGCAGAAAAAAAAAGTAATTCTGTAAATGAGATACTGCCGTTAGTTTTCTTCTATCTTGTGCTTCAGTGACTTATCCATATTGGTAAAATAAGTATAAACTGTATATTGTTTATTTTTGACCTAGGTAGCTCAGAAATTTGAGAGAATTTTTTTTACTGATGCTTACACAGTGGTTTTCTTTGTCTGATCATATTTTATAGTAACTTATGGATTTTTTTGTTTGGCCTAATTGCTGAAAATTCAGATTCTTAGTTCAACAACTTACCACTATATGAAAGTTCATTAATAATTATTTTGAGATCTCTTAAAATTTATATTAGCAGCATTATTGTTAGATGTAAACAGGTTTTGCCAAGAATTTAGGCTTTCATCAGCACTTCTTGTGGGTGGATGTGAACAACAGAAGAATTTTGTGGGTGTAAGCAGAAAAATCACATTTTTCTCTGAACAGCTGTATAATAGCCACATTTAAAGGCTAAACAGTAAACACAGAAGGAGAGGGTTTCGCACCATGGAATGTAAGACAAAATATTTCTGGGATCCATATTGTAGGAGTTATTATAGTGCACAAAATGCTATGTAAAAATTTGCTGTATGCTTGGACAGCTTCAAGAAATGAGAAAGTCCTTTTCAGAGCCATACCAGTAGCTGTCCACTGATGGCTTTGGAACTAACTGAGAAGAGTACCCATAAATGCTTTATTATCTAGTGCTTGTAATACCGATATATTGTGGAGATTTTGTTTCAAAAATAAGCTTTTGTATAATGGGGGAAAAAAAAAATTAAACCAGACATTATATGGTCCAAAAAGTTAATATATCACTTCTAGTTTATGTAATTTATGAAGTCTATGTTGGTAGATTAAGGTTACGTTGTTTAATGACTAGCTATTATCACAGGGAAGACAAATTGAACAAGCTTTTGAACACATAAGCTTTCTTCATGTCTGGATCATAAAAGTCAGATTTTAAGGGCAAAGAATAGCTGAGTGAAATTGCTCAGACTATCAGAAAATCTTTGAGAAAAAATGATTGCTGGTACATGCGGAGAAGACGAGATGTTAATAGAGAGAGGGAGAAAAAACATGAAGGATTCTATTTTATATGTTTTGATCAGAATAGTTGCAGATCTTTATACAGTAACCTGACAAGGTTGCGTATTTCCCTGGAAATTGTTTGTAATTTTGAAAGAGTTGTCAAAAATCCATGTAAGGAATGGGTTTAAAAAAGGAAAACAAATAAAATGGAAAAATATTCTGACAAAGGCGGTTTTCTTTGTAAAAATAATAATAGTAATAATAAAAAATTACAAAAATACATATATCTCATTTTTCACATCTAAAGCTTTGCCCAGATACAAGCAGTTGTAGATTTTGTTCTAAATTTTCAGAAAGCCAAACTTTCAGTAGTGAAATTGCAATCAGATAATTGTGTAAACTATAAATTAGAAATTAAAAAGAGAAACACTGAAAAACAGAGGACAAGAAAAAATGTTGTCGTCTTGCTCTTCCTTTTTCATCAATATTTTTTTGGCTAGCTGGCCATTTCTTACTTGATGAAAACTTCTCTCTGTAGTGAGAAATTTGGTTTCTGAATTAGGCTTGTAACCAGAAGTTTGTAGTTGCTATTTTACCTGCTCACAAGCCTTATCCTTAACATACTGAGTGTCAAAAACTATAAATACAGATAATGTGAATATCTTCTGAATCTTATTTTTGTGGTTGCTTGGTATAGTTATTTTTTAACTTTCTCATTAATTGACCATGGGATATTGACTTGTGAAATAAAAATAAATAAAAAAAAAAAAAAAAAAAAAAAAATACAGAGAAGCCATCATAGATGGTGTTAGATTCTCTGCTAGGAAATGTGGATTTTTTTTTCCTTCCTCTGTATGGCTCACAACTAGAAATTGATTTTATTTGTTTGTAGGTAAATTGCTATAATGCAGTAATTCTTTTTAGACTCTTGTTAGAGATCAACAGTCTCATATGTGAGAGTATTTAAGTATGTAATTGGCTCTACATCTGCCAACCGTGAGATATTCACAGGAAGTATAAAGGACTTACTTTCAAGTACTTCTTCCATTTTAATTTTCATTTATCATAAGTAGACCAGTTGCAACGTGAAAGACTGAAGTGGTCTAGTCAGTAGCTGTGATGTGCAAGGTCAGTATTCTAGGAAGTTGGGAATTTGTGCAAATACTGATACTTGTACAATGCTGGATATTTTTTTATTACAGGATTTTTTCTCTTATTTGTTCTTTTGAGTGCCCAAGTGAACATATAGTAATCAGATTTTTCTGAAATAAACAGAATGTTATACTTGAAATAACAGCATTGATTCCTGTGGGTGACTTACAGAGTAAGGTATATAACCAAAAATTTAAGGATCTGGTACTGATGAATCAGGAAGATTTCAAATGCTATTTCAGATGCTTGAATCATTAGTTTCATCTAAACAACTGAGTTGAGTGGCAGCTGATCAGAAAATATGTGAGCATACTAATTTTCTTTCTGGTCTTTACATCAAATATTTTGGTATTTCAGTATCTGGTGATATATCTTGCTGGAGACTTAATGATACTCAATGATACTCTGCAGTGATATAAAACTAATTATTATTTTCTAAATGTACTTATTAGATGGCATGAATTATCTGTCAACCTGATAAATTGTATTTTTTTTTTGTAAAATAGTGTTTATTTGACTATTTATTTTATATTTTCAGGTAGAAATTGAGAAGCTGGACTATCATTATTATCTGCCTTTGTTTTTTGATGGACTTTGTGAAATGACATTTCCATGTGAGTTTTTTGCTCGTCAAGGAATCCATGACATGCTGGAACACGGTGAAAACAAGATTCTTCCTGTCATTCCTCAGCTCATTATCCCAATAAAAAGTAGGTGAAGATGTGGGAGGAAAAAAGAGCCACTAAAATTGCGTTTATATGGCATAGATTTTTGACAAGTTGCTAATTAAGCAACAAAACATGACAGGCCGTAAATTTCATGTAGATTACTGCAAACTTGAGTAATTCATAAGGCATGAGACCAGAAGGTCTGTGCCTTCAATCACATGGTAGATGCAGTTCTCCAGAAAAATAGCCTGTCTGTTGAGACTTTTTCTTATTACAGTATGGCTCCTTGTCTTTGGAAATGTGAAGGGACATTTTCTTACCTGATTTTTATGTATTTATTATATAAGTCTCTTGCTGTATAAAACGGTTCATCTGAAATGACAGGAGAAATCATCAGATGAAAATTACAGAATTATCTATTCTAACTTTTTTTTATAAAAATACATTATGTAATCTCAGATGGAATACCACTAAGACTAAAACTTTATATTTGAAAGAACAGATTTTTCAAAAAATTCTGTTCCGTCCTTCTCGTTCTTTAGGTCTATGCCTTCACTAGATTATGTTTTGAACCAACATCCTTCTCTAGTTTAATAATATGATTCTTAAGCCTACATGTTACACATATACTAGTAAATCAGACAGCGTCATGCTGCATTTCTCAGTGTGGGGACATGACAGAATTGTTTTATTAGAAAAAGAGTTTCAGCCCATGCTAATTTGCCCTCTCCTGAAAAATTCTTGGATATAGAACCATTACCATTTTTTTTAATTGAGAGAGAGAGACTATGAGAGTTTAATAGGCAAGCTAATGTTAATCTGTGCCAGCTGGCTTCCATTTACTTTTCCAGTTGTAAACTGGAAATCCTAGCACTAAAAAGCCATGTTGATCAAACTTGATTTCTATTTTATGGTTGATCGGTAATGATATCATTGCTGTGTTTGCCCTATTTTCTGTAGATGATTCAGCATCCATGCTAATGCAGAACAAAACAGAGTCATTCTCTTGGTGTTACAGAACGAATTGTCAAGCAAAATTTTAGAAAAGGGGAAAAGGAATATAGTTTGGCTTCTGATAGTACTGATGTGTTAATATTGGAAAGATCAGAATTGTTTTGTTTTATTCATTAGCTTTGTTCTCCTTTTAAAAGATGGATTAGTGATGTCACTATCTCTATCTTTCTGTAGATTCTGAAAAAGTCAAAAGGAGTGTATAATTTTAAAGAATGGTTACTCTGTAAGCAATACTTGTGAAAGGTTATGAAAACAACATCACACGCTTTTCTCTCTAAGAATCATGTCATTTCTTTAAATCTTTATTTTCAAGACCATCCAAATAAATTTATAGTAGTATCTTTTTGAAAGCTGAAATAGTTTCTTCAGAAAAGACTGCAAGTTTATGACAGCAGCTCCAGTTGGGATTTAAAAGTCTTGCTGAGACTGGAATCTAGCTTAAAAATAATTACCTAGAAGCTTTATCGGTTGCACAGCTTTTAGCATTAGAAAGAGTGCTATGTAAGGATATTTATATGGGTTTGATATATAGCCTTTTAAATTGAATCAGTATTTAAGGTGCTGAAACCAATTCAAGAATGTGCTGGCTAAATTTAGTTGTTGGCTCTGTTTTATTTTACTGTACAGTGGGTCACTGGTGTTTTTTTGTTGGTTTTGTTGTTGTTGGGGGGGGGGGGAAGAGTTTTTGTGGTGTTTTTTCATAGCTTCTGTGTTATTTGTAAAGTGTGAAGGGTCTAAATAGCATCTAAACATGACAAAGGCTTCCTCCAGACTAAACCCATAATAATATGTTAAAAAGACGCACAGCATTTCAAGGAACCTTAAAGTGTATACCTCTAAGAGTTTTTGAAATTCTCTGTGCCTGTGTAATATAACATTGTAGTTAGAGCTATATATTTTTGTGACTAAGCTCCATCCCCAATAAGCTCAGCTATGTTTTACGCAGATTACTGTCTCTAAAGTGTTCCTCTGGGTGTGTTATATCTGATTAACCAGTCTTCTTTTAGACCACTGCTATATTTCTACTGCGACCAAGAGCAAATCAATTGATCGTTAGGCAATATATATATATATGATGGAGAGGAAGGGGATAAAAGAAAAATAGAAAAATAACTCTGCAAATGAAGTGCTTTTAAAAGCAGTTTTCACTCCTGCATTTGTGTCGAAGGGAAATATTAGCAAAGGGCTGCTCTCAAAAAACATTTTAAATTAAATTAGAATTTTTTTGTATATTTAAAAGATTTAAGGAGAAATCTGTCAACCTACCCAAGACAAATGATTTGTTTAAAGTTCACGCTTTTTGAGTATTGTACCTTAAAGATGAAAATGAAATTATTTAATAAATGTGTGGTTTATTCTAAGTCCTAATCACTTCCACAAATTTTCATCTGGTTATGCAGACGAGCAATGACTAAGAAAAGGGAGATAACTGAAATTAACCAGTACAATTTCCTTCCTGAGAACACCTGAAATAATTCCTTATTTTTATTTGCCACCTTGACAGATGTTCATTTTTAAGGAATTGAGAGGAAGAAAAAAAATTCAGATTGGAGATGCTGACTTCTCAAAGAGAAAAGAATTCAAAATATATTCTGGTTTCTCAAAATAAGAATTCAAATCATATTTTATTTTGCAGTGGCAAACTGTGATAAAATCGTCTACAAATATTGTCATTGAATGATATAAGAAGAACGGGGAAAAAACAAATTACCTGGAATGTCAAGCCTGTAATGAGTCCAACAAAAATTAAAAAATGCAGAATCAGAAAATGCAAATATCTCGAGGTGTTAAGACTTTTAATTCCCTATCACTAGTAGCATAGGATAGCCCATTGAGTTATTTGAACTAAAACTGAGATCCATAATTCGAGATGTACTATAAATAGGGGAATACTATGTAGGTATTACAAAAATTCTGATGTATAATGCAGAGAAGAGTATCTTCTCCCTTGCCAGGAAGCTCCATACTGTTATTTTCATACTGTAGACAGGATAGGAAGGAGGCTAATTCTGCTCATCACAAACTGTATCTGTAGCAGAAGGCAGAATAGAACCCAGGTACACATCTGTGGGGTAGCAAGCAGAGCTGCCTGTAAGAAACTGGAGCATTCCTTTATTTTTAGGGCACAAAAGGGTCTGTCTGTACCCCATGTCTTTCAATAATGCATTGATTTATTTTAAAACTGACTTGTGGCCTGATCTTATCTATAGGCAGCTAAGAATAGCCAAGAAAAGGCAGAGAGGAGGTGAGAGAGGGATGTTATACTGTTTGCTTGCTAATTGAATGCTCCTGTTCTAAATTCTTTGTGGAGATTATGTGAATGTAAAATTCCTTTTTATACTTTTTTTTTTGAGGCAACTTATGTTTAATATTATGTTTGCCATAATGTGATCAGAAAAGCCGTAATTCCTTATACTTGCTGTTGTTAGGTTTTTGGAACTCTGAGCATCCTGCAAAATTCACCAGATTTGATATGAGACACACAGACAAAAA
This sequence comes from Pavo muticus, assembly GCA_016647715.1. Lineage (NCBI taxonomy): Eukaryota > Metazoa > Chordata > Aves > Galliformes > Phasianidae > Pavo > Pavo muticus. The sequence continues at coordinate 416,345 of JACDJE010000206.1, forward strand.
CACACACTGAGGAGGCAGGATGTTATTACCTTTTGATCTGGTATTACTATGAGCAACATCAGGGGCATCAAACAGTTTAGGGAAGCACCTGCTTTCCTTTCAAAGGCACCTATTGCTCTTCGTTAAGTATAAGCATTTACTTTTTTTTTTTTTTTTTTTTTTGCTAACAGCATGATTGTAGGAGCTTCCAAGACGTTCAAATGCAAGCAACCAATTGTTTCATCTCCTTCACTCTGGCTCATTTCAGTCAACTTTAGCTAATGCAATTGTTTGTGAATCTCACTTCCCGATGTATTCAAAACCCAAACAAATGAATAATTAAAAAAAAAAAAAAAACCTAAGATAAAAAAAAAAAAAAAATTCAGAGAGTTGTTACTTGTAAACTCAAACTCAGACGATATCAATGGCCTAGTTTGTAGCAGCTCTGTCAAAAATGAAAGAATAGTATGCGATAGCACAGAAGTTGGAATAAGTAAGTAGAAATGATTAGTAGAAACATCTTGTTATAGCTTTGCTAATGAAGGTAATGTGAAATTAAACACTTAAGCAGCTTGGATTGCCCAGAATATTTCGTTTTCTGTGTTGCGAATCCTAAAAAGGACATATAGGAAATCTGAATCTAGGCCTAGAAGCCAAATACAGCTCACATGTTTGCACATTAAATGTAACTTAGGTGGAAGTATCATTTTTACAGAGTTACAGACAGCAGACCTGACTGAGTCCAAACACTTCTGATTACATCAAAAAAGAGCAATCTCTATCTTAAGGAACACTATAGTTTTCCTTTTTTATTTTTTTGCTATGATCATTAAGAAAAACATATTTTTGTGGGTCAGAGAAATGTACAGAACAGTATTTCCTCAATGTGACCTACAAAGTCCTTTCTAATAACTAATACATTTCTAAATTAAACTTATTTTTGTTTTCTTATTTTCAACATCCAGTTGTAAAACGTGGGTTGCTGTCTTGGACAATGATGTAGTTAATCCACATTTAATATCAAATGAGGGCCGGTGTTACATTTAGATGAGTAGAGCTGAACCTGGCGATAGCAGTTTTTCTAAGCATATTTATGTGGAAGAATTTCTTTGCAATAAGAGTGATGGAACACTGGAACAGGTTACCCAGAGAGGTTGTGGAGTCTCCTTCTGTGGAGATATTCAAGACCCGTCTGCATGCCTACCCGTGTGACCGACTGTAGGGTACCTGCTTTAGCAGCGGGGATGGACTTGATGTTCTCTTGAGGTCCCTTCCAACCCCTGTGATTCTGTTATTCTGCGATGTGTTCGCTGTACTTGAGACATTTGTAATCATTAAATACTTCCTTATTTCACAGAATACTAAAATATTTTTATGCAATAAATAGAGTTTTCTGGGCTGTATTCTTTCTTATTCTTTAAATCATCTGTGTTCCTTTCTTTCATCTATAGAAAATGGATTAAAGCTTTTATTGTTTAATTGCTATCTTTCTCTTGACTGACTGTTGCTCTTGAGAACCAGTTCTAGTTGTTAAGAAAATGGGCTGGAAACTAAATATAGAAAACTTTTGTAGACTTAAAATGCTTATAAAGATAGAAACGCTCTTCAACTTTTTTGGAAAATTTGTCTTGATTCTCAAATATTTGATGCTTCTTTCCAGTAGCCTCTGTCAACCAGTACAAGTAATTGTAATTAGAAGATTTATGTTAGATTCTGCAGCTCAAAACTGATCACTTCAGGTGGTTTCAAATAATATAGCTATTGTATTCCTTTTTCCTTCTCTTTACTCTTTTCTAGCAATTCTCATCCTCTGTAGTCATTTATTGTTGCTCTTTCCTAACCATGGCAGTCAAGTGTTTCAAGAGCCATCAGTGAGAGACCTTGTCAAATATCTTTTGAAAGTCTCAGAAAACTGCGTTGCTCATCTTTTCTTGTCCACATTCTTCTTCTTCAAGGATTTACAGTACATTCAGAACACTTTCTATTAATTTCTGCAGTATAGATGCCAGCATTACTGGTCTTTGGTTCTGTAAATTGTTCCTGAAATCGTTTCTAAAATGATTCACTGACGATGAAGCTGTGTTCTTTGAGAGGATACTCAATAAAGCTTAGTAGTTTGTGACAGCACAGGGGGCAGAATACTTCTAGGAATGGAGGGATTTCTGTAAACTGGCTTAGCCAGTGATATGGTTTATGGAACTCTATTCTTGATGTTTTCTTTATATTATTTAATTAAACAGGGCCTGCAAATGTTAATGGAATTCAAGCTTTGTAGCTGCCGATCTAGTAAGGCACTACAGTTACAAGCAGAACTAAATTTCTGTAAAGTCACTGACTTTCTCTTCAGTGTTCTACTAGATCATGTTTCTTACAAATATCAGTGATTCAGTGATGGATCATAGAATCATAGAATGGTTTGGGTTGGAAGAGACCTTTAAGATCTAGTTCCAACCCCCCTTGCTATAGTTAGGACACCTCTCACTAGACCAGGTTGCTCTAAGCTCCATCCAGCCTGGCCTTGAATGTTTCCAGGGAGAGGGGCATCCACAGCCTCGCTAGCCAACTTGTTCCAGTGTCTCACTGCCCTCAGAGTTGCACGAGACCTATTCTATGTGTCTTGTTCAGCTTCAGTGAAGTGATTTTCCACAACAGATACTTTGTTTGCCAGCAGAGGGAAAGATGAGAATACACACTGAACTGATTATAGTATTTAGTTTTGAGACCAAAATAGAAAATGAAAACTATCGGTACATTTCTAAATAGTTTCATAGTGTTGTACTTGGCAAGGCTGTTGAGTATAATGAAAGGTCAGTTCCAATTAAACAGAAATAAATTATCAATATAACTTTAAATAGAACTACCAAAATATAGATTTTAGTATTTAGAGAATAAATGAAATTTTGGAGTCTGATTTGACAAAAAATATCAGCTTATGTATCTTCTAGGTCTTCCCTGAGATGTTAGAAGTGTTACTCAAGGAAAAGACTTCAGTTTTGAAAAGCAGTCATTGCTACATATATGAACTGATTGTCTAAATGTATAACAAGTGAGTGGCATATATCTTCAGAAAAATCTCCACTCTTAAACAACAAAACAAAATTGTGAATTTGCAGATTTCCAGTAAAATTTAATAAAGAACAAATCACTGAAGCTATCAACAAATTGGTATTGTCTATCACCATATTGCAAACAAGCAAGAATAAACATCACTGTGAAAAACCTCTCTCACAAAAATATGCCGTTTCAGATATACTTTTCAAATGTGGCTTTGAATGGCAGAAACACAGAGCTGATTCTGAGGTCTTATATCAGATATTCAACTTGTTAACATTTTTAAAGTTGTCTTTTATTGAATCAAAAGTTATGGAGAACTTCAGAGAATATTTGTTTGAAAAAAAAATACAAGTACGAATTAAAATATTTATAAAGTGCGTACTTCATTGTATACTTGCATTAACCAATTAATCACACTGAGGCTCTACTGCAAAAGTGTGCAGCCTCATCACAAGTAAAATAGTCAGACTGACATACCATTAAAGGAGAAAACATTGGAACTACTGAGCAATAGAGGCAATTTATTGTTTCCTTCTTGAGGAATAGGTAGCTCTCCTTAACTAAGAGTTTTAAAATGATTTGCCATATTCTTCTTCAGGGATATTAGTACTTTCATACCTTTATGGTAACCTTCAGATATCACTGACGTTACTCAAAATGTTGAATTATACTTATTTCTTACACTACATTAAAATTTTATTCCTTTCACTCATGTGGGAGAATGGTCTGCAGTGATGGTACCACACAGAAAATAATCATCAGATTTTTAAAAATAAGCATATGTTTGGAATTGATGTAGGGGCAGGGACTGTCTCTAATTAAATGTTTATACAGTGCCTAATATAATAAAGCCAGGAGCTGGTTGACTGTTACGCTTGGCATGGTCCAAATATTTAATAATAATAACAGTTCTGCAGTCAATTTGATCTTACTTTTGATATTTACAAGTGTTTTCCTAACACACACACTGCAGACTTATGCTATCTGAAGGGCTTCAGGCTCAAATTCTGCAGTCTTTTTGATTCTACTATATCCTCCATTTTGGCACTCAAAATCTTGACCCAAATTCTGTTTCTTTGTTTTTGTTTTGCGTGTTACATGAGGGTTGGGATAACCTTGTGTTGAGGGAGGTGGAACAAGTATCCAACAAATGTCCTGGAATGAAGGTGAAAGAAGTGCCAGTATTACTATTCAGATGCCTGTTGTACTCTAAGTTAAGGAAACTTTCACAATAGGTTTTGTGAAAAAGTTCTTCTGAATTCAGTATGCGCTTGGTTTGCTGTAAAAGCTGGGATTCCTTAGTCGGGAGACGTAATTCATACTTTGACTTTATTAAGGAATTTTTACTGGCGTAATCCCAGCTTCCACTCAAGTGAGAGTTATCTTCACTCAAGACAGAAGTCTGAAAACAGGAAACTGTGAAAACTTTAGGAAGCCAACACCTGCAGATAAAGAGTTGTTTCTTGAGGTGCTTGGATAACCATTTCCATTTACATGGTACTTTCTCTGTGCCTAAAAATGCTAGCTTCTACAGTCAGGAAAAGCCATTCTTGGAATTAGGTGCAGTTTATTGCTTAAGAATTAAGAATTTGTGATTTCTGCCATTGGTTAAGTTTTACAATAATTATTGTGCTGAAAAGTATACATGCTACTGATTATTTCCCTATTTGTTCATTTAGCTAGTATTTCTGGGTATGACAGTTAAGTTATGAATGAACATATATGCTGCAAATTATATGCTTCATCTTTCAGTACAATGCCTGTTCCCCTGTAAGGGAATATTTTCTTGTCTGGTATTTGGACTGAATCTTTGGAATCTTTCTGAATCTCTCTTCACTAAAGCAGCCTTAGAACGTAATTTGGAATAACTGATGTCTTTGCTGGGACTTACTGGAAGCAAGCTGGATTGATGGACTTTTTGTACACATGTGAATATTCCCAGGAATATCATGAAACTATGTGTAGCCTGATGAGTACACTAGGAGCCAGCAAATAAGGAATTATGGAAGCCAGTCTGTAATTTCATTTAATGGCAGTTCTTTATCTTAGAATCACAGAATGATGCATTACATTACCTTTATACCTTGGGCTCCCTAACTTGGTTGCTTAACAGTAGTTTTAGCATGCTCTTCATAAGCATGCAGAGAGTCATGACGAGAGATTACTTACTAGCTGATTTTCAAGAGTTTTTTCTACAGATTTACACAACCAGCCTGCCTTGCCCTTGCTTCAGAGCTCTAGCTCTGATTTTTTAACACACAGCAGGCATAAGATAAGAAGCAGGAGAGAGGCACAGTGTATTTACTTTAAGAGATGAAAAAAAGTGATGTTGCTCTTGTGTGAGGATACTACTTCATTCCCTATGGGATGATATTCTTGTACACTGCCAACGTATACTGCCAGAAGTACTGAATGCCATACCTTGATTGTGAGCAGGCAGTTCTTGAAGAAGTTGTTAGTAAGTTAATGCTCTTACCATTTTGATTGCATTCTTTCCTATAATTTTTTTCCCAATTGTTTATACTTACATTGCATTGAATCACATATTTATATATTTTATGTTTATAAAACACATATTGTTGAATATGAGCTTATCTTTTATGGTTTAGCTTTTCCCAGTACAGTAATGGAAATGTCAGGGTAAGTGAGAAGAAAACTGAGAAATTAGACCAATATGTAATAGTACACTGAATTTGACTTTTGTTGCCAGCTGCATGATTTCAGAGAAGGTCTTTATAACTTGGGGGGTTTTGCAAATATATATATGTATATATGTATGTGTGTATATATTTCTCAAGCAGAACACATTTTTAATTACCGAAGAGATACTTGCTTTTAGTAAACTCAAAAATGAAGAGAAACAAAACGTATGTAGGAAATGTTTTAGTATCATAAGATTAGAATCACTACACTGAAAGCTAAGAGAAAAAAACAAGTAGGCAAGACAAAATTTTTTTTTTGTAATGTTTGTCTTCACATAAAAAGCCTACAAGTTTTTTTTTGTGTTTTCTTCCTGTAAACATTTGCTTCATTGTACTGATTCTCAGAATAGTAGGAATTGTTAGTTGAATGAATAAAATGATCATGAAATGAATGGGTACAAAAATACAAACAGGCTAATTGTGGCACTAGAATGTATCTGTTGTCAACCTTTGCAGGTTGTCTTGCAGTTGTACAGTTTCATTGGCCCCAAATGGTACTTAATGAACATTTATTTTTTATTTGTTTGGACCATGCCAGTATTACACAGGCAGCGTGAGGGAATAATGAGCTGCATTCTTTGGGTTACTGGAGAGTCAGCACAAATTGTGGGAACAAATAACAATCAGACAAGGCAGTGTTTTATAACATCAGGACTGCAATCCATCTTTGGGGTCTTTCAAAGCTGGGCTAATAAAGGCTCACTTACAATCCCCAGTAGAGCACAATTTAATTAAATTTGTCCATTAAAGTACTCCTCCCCCTCACTCTACATTTTAAAAATTAATTCTGCTTTGTGACTGTTGTTCTTTCTACATCACAGATGCACTGAGCCTTCGTAACCGACAGGTCATCTGCATCACACTGAAAGTCCTCCAGCACCTGGTGGTATCAGCAGACATGGTGGGAGAAGCCTTAGTGCCCTATTATCGGCAAATCCTCCCAGTCCTAAACATCTTTAAGAACATGAATGGTGAGTTATCCTAACAGACACTGTGTTGTCTTTCAACCCCTAAGGTAAAAAGGGGCTTGAGACAGGGTTAATTAACAATGTAGTTAAGATTTATTGCTGTATATAAACTCAAATCCATTTGGAGCTCTAAATAATGTAAACCCTCCCCCTTTACTATTCCCTAAGGATGCACTGAAATTAACAATTTCATTTATTACTCCTTGCACGTACAGTTTATTTAACTCAGTACAGAAGCACTGAAGCAGTTCTGTAATCTTCCAATAATTAAATTGTAAAGTTTTGTAAAAGTCTTGAATAAATTATTAAATCACAAAGGTTTTTCACTCCCTTAAATACTTCAATTCAGTCCACTTGTTTTGTTCAGTTCTATACTTTTCACAAGGAACATTCACAACTACCTGCAGGCTTAGGAAGGAGTAAAAATAAAAGGAGCAATCAAACTAATTAATTTGAGGGTCAAGATAACTCCTTGTATAAAACTTTCAAGTCGCATGATGTCTAGCAAAGTAGTGAAGTTTGAAGTTACTATTTCTCACTTAGCAGGTTTTATTTGGAGAACTTTTGAACTATTTTGTATCTACAGTTGAGAATGTTTCTTTGTCTCAATCAATCACTCGCTTGCCGGTCTCAGTCTTTAAAAACTGTGATACTGAAGGCTCCATGAATACCATGTAATGTGAATGCATTTACGCTGTAATCACCAGGTAAAATCAATATGCTGTATCTTGCTTTCTCCAAATTACTCTTTAGGGTATTTTTCTGTAGTACCTCTGTACATACTATCTGTACAATTATTTACCAAGGTATTGACTTTATGCTTATGTTGTTCACATGCAGCCCTGTAGGTCAAAAGAATGTAATTCCTCTCAGTACTGACAGTTTTGTTTTTTTCTTGAAATTCATGGCATTTTTATAGTTATCTACAAGACTGCTTCCTGTTTGCATTACCACTGAGTGTACTATCTTATCTTGTAATACCTTGGATTGAAAAATGCATGTCCAAAGACTGACTTGAAGAATCAAATGAAATCTAGATTTTAGTTCTCTCTAAACATAAAAATGTCTGTGATTATTAAAGTTAGTAAGAAACTTGCAATAACATGTGGAATTCCATAAATACATTGTGGTTCAGGTGACAACTGTGGTTTTAAGGAAGTTGTGGGAGGAAAGGTTATGAGTAAACTCAGTAGGCTGAGATTAAGTATGTTCAGTAAAGCTCATTGTGTATTAGAATATTTCCCCTTCACAGATCAAATTTGAATATCCATCACAAAGAGAAGATCTGTCAATGATTAGTAAATACACAATTCGTGTTTTTTCCAAGTTTCAACCTGAAGTAGAACATACGTTCTCTTGAGTAGGCTTGTCTCCAGTGATTTCAGACAAATACAGGAAGCTGATGTGCACTGTGAGCTTAACAAAAATATAAAACATTTTCAGAACTTTTCCTGAGCTCTGAATTTTATGTGTTTGAAATAAAATGTATTTTCAGCACATGTTGAAGCATGTCAAGCATGACATCCGTGCTATGTATATTTGTATGTATATCAGGCTACACTAATTCTTCATATTTGGCATTCATGAACTGGAAAACAAAAATAAGGGAAAACTAATAATTAGAAATTGATACATTTTATTAAATCATTACTTTCTCAGGAATAAGAAATTTGAAAGTTCAGTATTACCAGCAAGGGAATAGATAATATTTGCAAGGCATATCATGTGAAACTATCCCACTTATTGAATATTTGCCTACTGGTGACGGAGGAAAATTCTTTTGCTATTTCCATTCCCCTCAGAAAGCTTATGTTTCTTTCATCTTTCACAGGCTCTTTAAAGAAACTGTATTCTTCTTTCTATCTCCTTTCCATCTCCTCTATGCTTAATAGACAACTGAGGTACAAGTCTTTGCTCCCAGTTCTGACTAAGGTTTAGAGTTGATTCAAGCTATTTTCTCCACTGCTTGTTCATATGGGTGGAAGATGGATTGAAGGAATGGATGCTCTTCTTAGTACTTTTCTGTGTAACTTAAAGGAAGCGTGTTACATCTTCTAGGAGTTGTGTGTGTTGAGATCTTTTAAGTCTGTCTCTGTGGAGATTTGTCCAGAAATAAGGTAGTTGGAAGGGGCCATGCTTTTGTCATTGCCACTTTGCTAGATCAATATCTGTTTTCTGGAAGGAGCTCTTTCCCAGATTCAAACACCATTCTCACACTAGACAGGCTTAAAGGCAAGAGAACATGGAAAAAAAAAATAGTGTTAATAAGACCTAGTCAGCATCAAATGAAACTATCTGGTGACCAATTCAAGACAAACCTGGCAAACCAAAAATAATGTGTTATGTGACATCAAACTCTAGAACTGCTTACCCCAAATTCTGTGGATAAAAAAAAAATGGTGGAACCTGAGAAATCATTCGGGTGAAATGCGACATATGCTCATCCTGCATTCATATTATCTAGTCATCTCATTTTGAGAGACACTCTTCTGGACTAGATGGACATCTCCTATTATCTCAAACATCCATCCTTATAGTGTTCATATACTAGCACCTAGCAGACTTGCAAAAAATATACAAGTCCCACTGAGTTTAGACATGTTCTAAGTATAGATGCCTCGGAAATTTTTTTCACAGCAAACACATTTGATTTGAATTCATCCCAAAGTATTAAACAAGCTTATAAGTAAAACAGAAAGAAAAAAAAAACTTGCATTAGTAATATCTTAAATTTAGATCATAAAAAGGTATTTAATGAAACAAATATAAAATTCAGTCTTAGGTTCAGTTTGACAAATGTTTATCTCTTGCATTGTTCTTCAGTCAGTGAAACTGGTAAATTAGTTTGGTATTACCTGAGCTTGAAATACAATGTTAGTTTGAGAAACTGTCAGTTCCATCCCACTTCAAGCAATTTTTTCCAACTTCCCATCTGTTTCCCAACACTGAAGCTACAGTTTCACAGTCAGCAACAGTACTGTTTAGTTGCCATTGCCTTCTGGGGCACTCTGTGATAAATAAAAGTAAGTGGCTTTGATGACTCTCCCTGTAGGCAGCCATTTGGTATAGTTGACTGTGATTCCCACTGCAGATTTTCACTGGATTAACTAGGGAGGCTATGAACTATGTAAATCCTCTTTTCTGGGATCTGAAGCCTTTGGTGTCTCTTTACTCCTATTCAGCCTTCTGACCACCTGTATCTTAAACAGCCTCAAATGTTCGTTTATACAGAGTTATCAGTGCACTCTTTCAGAGTATACACTAAATGTTGATTATTCACAGAAGCATGGAATTTTATATATATTGCTTTCTTTTTCATTGTACTTTTGACATTTCTACTTTTTTCTTCTTCCCTCTACTGCTTCCAAATCATCCTGGCATTGTTTTATACACGTAGTACTTTTTGTGAATTAACAAGTTCTAATTTTGATCTCTTTTGCTCTCTTACTATGTATCTCAAACATGCTTGTCTCTAAAAATGAATGTCTTCATAATAGTTATGTTGTCTTGATGACTGTATAATTCAGGCAAAAATAGTAATAGATTATTGACTTTTTTGAACAGAAGAAAATCAAGCTATTTCATTTAAAATTTTTAGCACCCATACTAGAAGTCTTTATCACGATATTTTTAGTCAACACTCCACAAAATGCTTATTGATTTCTTCTGTATAATGTCTTTTAGTGAAGTGTGGAGCATCTCCCCTATGACTGGAACATCACCTCTATGAGGAAAAGCTGGGTGACTTGGGTCTGTTCAGCCTTGTGAAAAGGAGACTGAGAGGGGGATCTTGTTAATGTTTATAAATACCTTAAGTGTGGGAGTCAAAGAGACATGGCCAACCTCTTTTCAGTGGTCTGTGGTGCCAGGGCAAGGGGAAACGGCCATAAACTTGAGCTTAGGAAGTTCCATACCAATATGTGAAAGAACTTCTTCACAATGAGGGTGATGGACCACTGGAACAGGCTGCCCAGGGAGGTTGCAGATTCTCCTACTGTGGAGATATTCAAGACCCATCTGGACCACTACCTGTGCAGCCTGCTGTAGGGGGCCTGCTTTGCAGGGGAGTTGGACTTGATGATCTCTGGAGGTCCCTTCCAGCCATTACAATTCTGTGTTTCTCTTGTAATTTCACATATCAAAAAATAATTTTGATTTTATTTTCTGAATTCTCTGGAATTTTACGACTATCTGTGACAACACAGTATGAATGGAATTGCTGTTAATCAGCAAATTGAAGTATGACAAATACATACTATTATTAGAGTCTGTGGGCCAAGGACAGGAGATTGTCAGGCATGTGTTCAGAATGATAGAAGAGGAGTGTACTGGTTCAATATGGGCAAATTCTGCCATTAACTATTCATTCCTATTTCTTGTGTAACTTCAGCATTGAGATACTTTTTTTTAAGTAAAAATATATATATAGATGAGAAATGAATTAAATGTTTTATTTATTTAAAACGACTAAAACATACTCACCCATCTGAGTAATAAGATAACAATAGGTCGCTACAGGCCAGGGAAAGTTCCAAGTCTCGGAAGGCAGGTACCTAACGTTTTTGAAAGCCAGAATGAGAAATCTCAGTGAGCTTTTGAAGAGTCTATGTAGTGAGCAAGAAGCTTTTTGGTGTGTAAAACATGCTTGGTGTGTCTGAATTTGTGCCCTCTCCAGATTTTAAGCCCTAGACTCATATGAGACATTTCTCTTCATTTGGGTTCCCAAACAGTCTTGCATAGCAATATGACTTAAAAGGAAAGTTCTCCAGGTGGTGATGCGGATGCTAGTGTTTTGAGTATTTGTGGAGAAAGCAGGAGCACCATCACCAAGCCTACAGCATATTCTGAAAAAGGATCGAAGCCTTCTGTAAAAGCTCTTAGCCAAAGTCATAACACCAGTGGGAGAACAAATAGAAGGGGTCATGTCTTGATCCCAGCGGAATACTGAAACACAGGAGCTGTTTGCCTAATCTCTGTGGACTAAGAAGAGCCTAGCACCCTCTGAGCAAGCTCTCCAACATATGGACTGTTATGCAAAAATGCTACTACGTAATAAAAGAAACAAAAAAAGTCATCATAATGCTTACTAGGTCTATTATGTACCCTCTAATGCCACTTCAGTTTTCATTTAAATTTATTAGTTATAAGTACTTTAATGAAACTAATTTTAATCTTGTGAAGAGGGAAGAAAAATATCTGTAGAATCAAATGGAAATGCTCTTTTTTCACAAAAAAAAAAAAAAACAGCTTTTGCTTTTGAGTTTCTTATTGTTTAGCCAGCTTTTAGAAATCTGTGAGGTGTCTGAGGTAAACAATTTAAGAACACATTGAGTAAGTTTGCTCTTTTCTGACAGCAGGCAGAAAATAAAAGGAACAAAAAGGAGTCTTCAGTGCCTGAAGTTTGCTGTTAGGTTGTATGTATAGCAGAATACTGCCTGAAACACAAGCTTATTTATTATAAAGATTTAACAGTTATGATCAGCAAATTTCTTGTTTAATTTACCTGATCGGTGAATGAAAATTTCATTGGTTTGGTTTAGCAACTGTTTTTTATTCTGTCAAATCCAAGCAATCTTAACATCTAGGCCACATCAATTCATGTACACAACTATTTTTTCATATAATCAATTTAAATTATTCACTAGTAATCAAGAGCAGCTTTTAAGAGAATTGCAGAAAAAATAATGGATGAAAACAAAATATTGTTATTATTTAGATACCTCAGACAGAGAAGTATGGGGTGGCACTGCTCTGAAGGAATCTGTAGCATGGTGATTTCATCTATGGCTTGGTTCAGTCACCATAAGGCAAACAGTGGTAGCAGATCAGACTGAAGCCCAAGTTTCCCTGGGCTGCAATAAAGGTGCTCTGACACTAACAGTAAGTTAAAGCTAGCATGAACAGTCTCTACGTATCTAGTCAGTCATCTCAAATAAAAACTTAGAGATGTGACTGAGAATACCCAGTATAGCTGAATTGCAGCATTCAGTGAAGTGTGAAGCCACAAAACAGAATTAGAATGCCTGCTTTCCAGCAGCCAAACTTCACTTAGGAAAAAACATTCTCTTATCTGAGAGTTATTTCATGTATTTTGGAGAACTCTTTTTTACAAAATACAGTAGTGCTTCACAGACTCTAAAGAAAGAAGGAGAGGTGTTTAATTGCAGAAGGAAGAGACTACAATGCCCCCTATATTGGAGTTGGAGTGCTCTCAAAAGTGCTTGTGAGTTCCAGAGGCACTGATGGTCCTCAGAGTGGTTCGTGGTTATTAGTGGGAAACTTGCATCATCTTTTAATGTGATTGAATGTGCTTTAAAGAAACATTTCATCTGTCTGCTTCCTCCTCTATGAGATCCCAAAGTGCTTTCATAAACAATGTCAATCTTATTCTAAAATTCTTTACAGTTTACCAACTCCATGTTCAGAAATTGTTCCGTATTCTATTCATTTGTCTTCTGAACTTTAGAGTTTCAGGTTATTCTTAGGAAACTGTCATGATTTCGGAAATATAAAAGCAAAGATTCTGAAATGGCTTTAAAGATACACTCTTCAAAGGAATAGGACCATCATGGCAATACAGAGCAGAGTGAACAAATTATTTTTGTTATTTTTGTAGATTTTTACAATACACTCTCAGCAAAAGAGGATTCAGAATGTTCTGATTCATCAACATTTACTGAAAAATACTGTGATTTTCCCAAAAATGGAGTCCGCTGTGCCAGCAAATCACTTTATTAAACCTAGAGATGAATTGATTGCACTCCAAAAATTAATACTATTCCGGAGAGAAGCAAAATGTCTTTATGTCATTACTACTTGAAATTAATAGTATTATTTTAACAGGGTTCCTGTGAATCAAAGTGCTAAGAATATTTACTTAACTAATACCCTTCAATGTTTTTAAGAACTCAGAACATTTTTCTTCTAAGAGATCAGCTGATGGTCTTTAATTTTTTTTTCCAAAATGTTTTTTTTGCCAAAAAGCTTGTCTTGAAGGTGAAAATAATGTGAAAATAATATTTTTAAAATAGTAATTAAATATGGAGTAGAAGAGGAGTAATCTTTAACAGTTAACAACAGCTGCTCATGTATTTCATTGTACACTAGTCAATCCCTACTTGTTTCAGTCACTAGTACTGCAAAGTGAGTTACAGAAAATAGAATGGAATTCTTAAGTACTGAAATTAGAAGTTACTGGGACCCACGTATCAGAGCATTTTTTGCTTTAATATCTTCCAATACAAAGCATGGTTTTTTTTTCAGGTGATGATATCGTACACTGTTCATGTATAATCAAAACCCTATCAGGTACTTTATAATACATTTAGAAAATTATTATGCTTAGATCATAATTGCTGGGTAATTTCTAATTACTGTCTAATTTCTTAGCTGAAAAATACAGCATCAGTCTGTGTAAAGTTAAACTGACTCAGCAGTGATTAGGCTGGTGTTATTAACACTTAGCACTTGCTTTTAATGCTTTAATAGCCTAATTATTCCATCATCTTGAATTATTGATAAAAGAAAAATGGAAAGCTCGCAATGCTCATGGATTAATATTTCTTTCAATTTTTTTTTTCCTTTTTCCAATTTTAATTTTTTAGTATATTGACTGAAGGAAAGGAGAGTTATCTAGTGAGTGAAGCACAGATATGAGAGTTAGGATTTCTGAATTCACAGCAAATTAGTGGGTAAATCCAATAGTGAAAATGTTAAATTTGTCCTGTACCTCAATGTATGCGTCTGTAAAATGGATATAACCTCAAAGATCTTGTATGACTCAATCAACATTTTCTTTTCAGAACTTTTTAAAGTTCCAGGACAGTGAAACAGTATTTTCACCAAGTTAAGAATTAATATGCTTTGCTTTAATGCTTTTGTGGGATTTATGCTCCTGTGGAGAATAATAACCTTTGGAAATCAGACATTAGAGGAAGACTGGGACATCCAGAACCAGATTTGTGCAGAATTACAATGGCGTTTATAAATCTGCCTTTTCTGCATGTTTATAACTTTCTTAATCAGTCCAGGTTGGATGGGGCTTTGAGCAGTCTCATCTAGTGATCTAGCAGAAGGTATTCTCACCTGTGGCAGGGACATTGGAACTAGATCATCTTTAAAATCTCTTCCAACTCAATTCGTTCTATGATTCTAATGTGAGCAGGTAATAAACCTGAGAAGATATTTATTTTCTTTATAATTCTTCTCTTTTCATGTATGTTTGCAAACAGATGTGCTTAAGTTTGAAGGGACATGTGGTTTCAACTTGTCACATTTATTAAAGTAACATTTTTTATTTTAAATTATACATCTGAAATGTATGTTCAATTATTAATTCTAAGTAGATTGTGTTTAAGTAGATTGTGTTTATTTATTGTGGATATTTTCAATTTGTGTGCTCATTTAGGGTTTCTATTCTGAGAAGAGTATTTCTGTGAAAGTAGTTTGAAGTTACCAAAACCACAGAAATTGGATCTGTACCTGGCTTTCTGTTTTTATATCAAACCTAACAGCAGGTAATGGGGAGAGAGGAACTTTGGAGGGAGAGTTTTCCTTGTGGCATCTTTCTCTTGCCCTCGAGGAAAATAGATTAAAGCCCGATGTAATGGAATGATACAAGGAGGTGTATAAATATTGCACTGTGATTAAACCACCACAATACTCAGGTGATTAAAGTGCTTCAGGTCCTTCAGTTATTATTCTATTATATCATTTCATCTCATTTCAAGACATTGGTTTTTCTTAGATACTGAAGAACACTCTAGGCAACAAAGCTGATTTTCTGAGGCCCATAACAGGGAACTATTGATTCCTTTTTCTATATTGCACATCCATCATTCTCCTTTTTAGGTGTACCAACAAAAACATGTATTCTTGTTGTAATATCCTATGGCCATCCAACATGCTGATGCGCTTAACATACGACAGTCTCAGTTTCTTTTGCAGGACTGTACAGCTGAACAGTACATTTTGACTTTTCTGGTTTGCAAATTAGGTGGACTAGATTTGATGTTTATGATCAGAGTATTTATATACTGGTGTCTGCATCTCATCCAGAAGCTCCTGCTTCGGATAGAAGTTACATTTTAGGAAAA